>VIAB01003337.1:97770-125792 GCA_009801035.1 Oophaga pumilio
AAAAAAAAAAAAAAAAAAAAAAGAAGATTGTCCCTTCACTTTTGTCTAGATTTCTTTGTAGTCTGATTTATTTTCTTTTCCTGTACAATACATGAACTTAAAACAGGAAATACCATAACTGGACAGGAAGAGCTATCATCACAAGCAGGAAAGAGAAAGGAAGTCAACTGCTTGCAAATGAATTAAAAAAAAAAAAGGCAGGATATGATCTAATTTTTTGTACCATTTCCCTGAACTCTTGAGAGTAAGCCAATGAGAATCATATATGTCCCTGGTTGGCATTCGAGCCTGCAGGAAATTGTAGTATTTTATTTTTAAACCAACAACCTTTATCAATACTAGTAGAAATGTGTGATCACGAAGAAAATGCATTTCTAACCCTAGCTCTTAACAGTCGAATGTAGACACCATCCTAACCAATTTTCCAGTGTCGATACTTAAGACATACCTGCTGCCATATGAACGAGGATGCTCTGTTTTGGTCTTAGGTTCCCAAAGTGGAAAATAATCATATAAGCAGTGATGTAGTTTATCAGAAAGGCAGCACCTTCTTCAAAGCTCATTCCTTCAGGCATAATGAATGTATGATTGGCTGGCACAGTGACTAGTTCTTGCCATAAGCCATATCGATTGAGGACCATGACCTTCTCTCCAACCTAAGGGAGAAGAAAAAAAAAAAGGCTTAGTGTTTAAGTAGAGCTGGGGCAGTGTACATCCAGCACTACACATTCCCTCACTGTAGCCTGCATTACTATATATCATAACTCACCATATTTGGAATATGTCATACACCGACAACCCTATAACTATTGAGGGGTGATCTGAGCTTTGCCTATGTCTGATACTGAAGGATAAACAGTTTGGGTATAAACATGTTAACAGATTTTTCCCTCTTAACATTTAAATAACAAAGGTCAGTTTTTCATAAAACTTTGTAGTCCTGGCTGAAAGTAAGCTTTTGTCTGTGGATTGAATCACCTTGGAAACAATACTATAGGCCATAAAGGAAGGGGAGATCTGGCACATACAGCTTCAGGTTTCCCAGACTCTGGCCAGCCTGATCCTGGACAATGGTATAGTAAGGTTACTTTTTCATAAGAACAAACTAGTTTAGCACGTGGAGATTGGCTTCAGAATTATCAGTTTTGCATAACCAAAAAAGGGGACCCAATGAGTTTGTATGTTCTCCATGTGTTTGTGGGCTTCCTCCACACACTAAAGACATAACAGGGAAAATAGATTGCAAGTCCCAATGGAGACAGTGCAGATAATGTATAAAAAAAAACTAGAATTAATGGTGCAGAGTAAAACAGATGGCTGATTCATGCTGCCTGCACCACTGACAGCATGAATTATCCCATCATCATGGCTTCAGCATTTCAGAGAAAAGATTCATTTAAGAGCTGGCTGGGAACCATGCAGCTCCGGTGGCTAGTCCTTCAGGACAGTCTGGCAGCTTCTCCCCAGCACACTACAATTGACACATCTCCTCCTACATGACTAGGGATAGATCCAGAGTGAGCAGATCAGTAGGGAGCCTTCAAACACAACCCACACAGACATTTTAAAGGAATCGTTTGGCCTTTACTACACCTCCTTTATTAACTCATGGTCATACCATGATGAATGGTAATTAGATATACAATATATAGCACAGTTTGCATAGTCTCACCTTGCAGTTTCACCCCAGAAGGTTTTATAAGCAATTGAAGATCAGCCTGTGTGAAGTTGTGGCCCCATTGACAAGATGTTCCTTCACCTATATCTGTTATTAGTTTAACATTTTTGGTTGCTTTTTGCGACAAGGACTTAGTAAAACCGTAAAGTCATCATTTGGGTGGGTTTTATACCCAACATTGACACTTCTGATGTACAGCCTGAGGAAATCTCTGAAGTGTGGAAATCACTTACTATTACACATTTTATTTTTATGTGGCACCACAAGGCTTAATATTGCAAAATGCAGAAGTCCTGGCTCAGCATTTCCCCAACCACTATGCTGTGTGAGGTTCATTTTAGATAGTTGCCAAAAATAAGGATTTTAAACCCACAAACTGATGTAATCTGCCTGGAAGAGTTACAATAGATCACATGAAGAAAGTGCAGCCAATGGTGCAGAAGAAAGGCAGTCCTCTATACACTTGGATATGTCACAAGGGTTAGCGTGGAACGTTGTGGCAAAGCATTCAGTGTCAGGAGGTTTGGCCCGGAAACTAACAGATCATGTGCTGGCAGAATGACTGAATTGCCACATCTGAAAAATAACGTGAAAAGTCATATGGTAAGAAACTGAAGCCTGAATATCTATTATCTACATTTCAGCCCAACTAAAGTGAGTGGGGCTATACCATCATCTGAAGCTTTTAGGAAGAGCACTTTTCTAATCCTAGTCACCTTTAGAGTTAAGGGAAATGTTAAAGAACTTCATACATATAAGAAAGATAAAGCCATATATACACACTTCTGGGTTAAGTAACATTTTTTATATTCTATTTTATTCTGCTTTAACACTAGAACTGATGGAGTCATTTTCACTCCTCAATTTTTAGGTCTCCTGTGACTACATTTTTCCAAATCCCGGCTTGAGACTCATGTTTAGACTTACTCATTTGGGATGCAAAAAAAAAAAGAAGATTGTGACAATTTTTTTTTTCTTCAAAAATTAGAGTACCTTGTTTTCAAAATTTACCTTTAATTACCAAATGGAGTCATTTTGACTCCCTACTATATTTTGCTAGTCTTTGTTGCTAAAATGTTCTTATTTCTTTTAGTTTTCATTTACTTGTATGTTTAGAATAAATGTTGGCTGGCTTAAGGGTATAATTGAAAGGGTAAGAGGTGCTCACTAAAGAGAGTGTGGTGCCAGGAGAAAAAAAATGTAACAGTCTAGAGTTAGATAACTCCTGCACTCAAAAAAGAAGAAGATGGTAATTTTCCAAAAATAAATTTATTATGAAAATGAGTTCAATATGGTAATAGGTTCAAAAGAGCTGACAGACCTCAAACAAATGCACAACGTTTCGGCTTGATATAGCCTTTTTCAAGTATAGTCTGTACTTATTGCTGAACCATAGTACATCACAGGGGCGGAGAGGAACTGAATCCTTACAAGAAATATATGGTGCCGGAAAAGTGAGACCGCCGGTAAATGAGCCGTGCTGGGAGACGTCCGGTATGATGAGAGGTAGTCCGCAAGTCTCATTTACCGGCGGTCTCACTTTTCCGGCACCATATATTTCTTGTAAGGATTCAGTTCCTCTCCGCCCCTGTGATGTACTATGGTTCAGCAATAAGTACAGACTATACTTGAAAAAGGCTATATCAAGCCGAAACGTTGTGCATTTGTTTGATGTCTGTCAGCTCTTTTGAACCTATTACCATATTGAACTCATTTTCATAATAAATTTATTTTTGGAAAATTACCATCTTCTTTTTTGAGTGCAGGAGTTATCTAACTCTTGGCTTAAGGGTATGCCACACTAAACAAGATCGCTAAAAAACGTCACTATTTAGCGATCTCGTTAGTGACGCTGTTGTGTGTGGCATGTAGCAACGACGTGGCCCCTGCTGTGATCTCGCTGATCGTTCACTAGAGTTCTGGACTGTATTTAGATCGTTGGCGTCCCGCTGGTGAGCCTATATCGCTGTGTCTGGCACGTTTTGTGAACGATTTGCGCTGTTTTTTACATCGCAAAGTCGTTAAGGAGATCGCTAACCGCTTATGCGTCGTTAACGAGATCGCTAAGTGTGGCAGCTACTAGCGACATTAAAACGATCACAAAAACGATCGCATTAGTATGCGTCGTTATTGTGATCGTTAGCGGGAGCGTTTAGTGTGGCAGTACCTTTAGACTTAAGTAGATTTGCAAAAATGCTAATTATTCTGACATACACCAGACAGTCAGTGAACTCTCGAGTGGACTACATAATTTCTGTAGAATACAGCCTGCAGTTTTGCTAATTGCTAATATGGCTAGAAGTGCGCTAAAGCCTGACGATATTCTTGCTGTTTTGCATTCTATACTGGAGGATGAAATTAAAGTTACAACAATACCTGGAGCAAGAAACTCTAAAAATAAAAACGAAAACAAGTCAGGAGTCAAAATGACTCCATTCAGAAGTTCTAGGAGGGGTGGGGGGGGTTACCAGTCCAGTAGTTCTAGTGCTAAAATAGGTCTAAACACACTGGCCCTCATTGCATTTTACAGTTATCAGGGCTTGCTCATCTGGAAATTTCAGTTCTTGACTCAAATGCTACACTAGGTCTCCTTCAGTTTTTTCACATAAAGACAGACCTACCCATTATAGTCTATGGGGATGCATATTCACTAGGGCAGCACAGTGGCTCAGTGGTTAGCACTGTTGCTTTGCAGCACTGGGGTCCTGGGTTCAAATCCCACCAAGGAGAACATCTGCAAGGAAGTTTGTATGTTCTCCCCATGTTTGCATGGGTTTCCTCCAACACTCCAAAGACATACTGATAGGGATTCCAGATTGTGAGCCCCATTGGGGACAGTGATGACAATGTATGAAAAGTACTTTGGAATAAGCTATATAAGCAAAGCATTAAAAAAAAAAGAAACACAAATTGCTGATGGTAGAAATTATACTGACTGGAGGATGAAAACTTTCATTAGGATAAAATTGACATGATGCTTAAGGCTGTGCACACGTTGCTGATTTTTTGCGTTTTTTTGCATTTTTAGCAGCAAAAAATGCTTAAAATGAATTAAGCATCCTATTTAGAATGAATTCTGCAATTTGTGCACATTGTGCGTTTTTTTCCACAAAAAAAACGCATTACGGAAAAAAAAGCATGTTCATTAATTTTGCGTTAAATCTGCGTTTTTCCCCTCTATATTAATGACCTAGAATGTTCAGGAAAATTTCACTGTAAAAACGCGCAAAAAAAAAAAAAGTGTCAAAAATGCATGCATTTTTCGCTGAAAAAGTTTGTTTTTGCTCAGGAAATTTCTGCAAACATTCCTGAACGTGTGCACTTAGCCTTACTGTGGTACCAAGAGGCCAGTCTCATGTGCCTTTAACTTTCAATAATGAAGATTAAAAAAATAAAAAAAACAAGTATGCCTACACAGGAATCACTTCTGAAATTAACAATTTAAGCAAGCCAAAAAAGTTAATTTAAAAGCCCCAAGGCTATGACATGCTAACCAACCCACCCAAAATTGAGCTGTGGTCTACATCATCCAATTAATGCGCAATAGTTCAAACAAACATGAAAGTTTAGATATGCCCCTGAGGAAGCCAGTTAGGGTGGGAATACATATGGGGTTATTTCCCCTTACTCATTACTTCACATACAGGGTTTCAGGACCATGCCTTTGCACATGTTATTTATACAGTTACATTAGCCTTTGTGTTGTCCTGGCAGTATACCATATTTAGTAAGTAACTTTACATGTTTGCCTTTTTATAGAATTGCTAGGGCCCATTTACTGTTCTGTTTTTTTGAATATCTGGCCAGGATCATAAAAATACACTTTTTTCATGTTTTTTGTATCAACTACTATCCTGCTTTGAATGGTTAGTCAGAGGCGTATCTGACTGCTGACTTCTGAATTCTCAGTGCGCACTGCACGCTGTCAGGATTCTCTTTTGCCAGTGAATTACATACATGCAGTCACGTGCTTACTAAACATGTGTGGCCTCACTCAATGAAAATGAAATGAGCGAGGCCGAAGTCAGAATGTGGCCCGAAGTATATAAATCACATGTTTGTGCTGACATGACCGTCCACCGGTAAGGGAGAATCCTAAAAGTGTGCATTGCATTCGTTGTGAGAATTCAGAAGCTGCAATGTCAGGATTCAGCTCTGCAGGTCCAGTAGTCATCACATGGACACTTCATTCATATGCTAATTTCATACTTATTGTCCTGTGACGAGCTTCTCTTCCTGCTTCTCTCAGTTTTTATTGAACATTAAGGCTAAATGCACACGTTCAGGAATGTGTGCAGAATTTTCCTGAGCAAAACCAGACTTTTTTCGCAGTAAAAACGCATGAGTTTTTACCGCGATTTTTTCCTGAACTTTCTAGCTTAATATAGCAGGGAAAACACTAGTTTTCCGCAAAATTAATGAACATGCTGCTTTTTTTTTTGTGGAAAAAAACGTACCATGTGCACAAAAATTGCAGAATTCATTCTAAATAGGATGCTTCATTCATGAGTTTTTACGCTTTTTTTGCCGCAAAAAAAACGCAAATAATCCTGAACGTGTGCACTTAGCCTGAGAGCATTAGGGAGAGCAGCTCGTCCGTACATGACTAAGTGTGCAAATTGCATGTGCGCGGGGAGGGGGGGGGCGCAGAACTGAATTCTTGCCCCGGGTGCAAGAAAGCCTAGATACACCTCTGTAGACCACTACTGTGGGGTGGTCAGTATGTCACAACCTCAGGGCTTTTAATTGTTTAAGTTCAAGCCTGGTTAAATTGCTCAATCAACTTTAGCAGTGATCCTGAAATTGGAACTTGTTTTTTCTTTACTTTGGCATTCTAAAGCTCCCGTCTCACACAGCAATCTCGCTAGCGAGATCGGTGCTGAGTCACTAGTTTTGTGACACAGCAGCGAGCTCACCAGCGATATCGCTGTGTGTGACATTCAGCGACGATCAGCCCCCCTGCTGGGTATCGCTGATGAATGTCCTGGACATTTTTTTGATCGCTGGTCTCCCGCTGACAGGCACGCATCGCTGCGTGTGACAGGTGGGAGACCAGCGATCCGCTGGTAACCAAGGTACACATCGGGTTTCCAGGCGCGGGGCTGTGCATAGAAACCCGCTGTGTACCTTAGTTACCAGCTCCCTGCATCAGGAGTTACCCGTACACTGCGGGTAACTAAGTGATGTTACCCGCAGTGTCGCTTGTACTGATCGCTGCCTGTTTGGCAACTCAGCAGCGATAATGTAGCGATACACCAGCGATCCTGATCGTTGTCGGGATTGCTGGTGTATCGCTATGTGAGACCCGGGCTTAAGGGGTGTGCCCACTTGGTCACATACTCAACTTCCAATAAACTACAGGATTAACCTCTCCATTATCTTAGTCCTCACACCCTTCCCCAGTATGCTGTTGGGCACAATGGACATTTTAGGATTCCAGCCTCAACTTGGAGGGAAGTGAGAAATGCATGTAGTCCATATTTATTCAGGATTTAAAGAATGAGAAGTTGAGAGGCGGCAGCCAGTATCAAGGATGGCCAGAAAGATTCAGACACCTACCAGCAGTAATCCAAATTAACACTAGAACTACTGAGGTAGTCATTTTGACTACTTCGCACTATGTATTTGTATTGTGGTGTCACGAGTGCAGTAGTTCTAGTGTTAAAGTAGCCGTACAGCCTTGGCACTTGAAAACCTACAGTATGTTTAGTATTTGAGCTAGAAAACTCACCATACACATGTGATTTATTCATGTACATAATGTAGTATTCCATCTCACTGCCCCTTTCCACCAAATGACAGATCCCAGGAACACCGAATGGACCATTTGACTCTTGGCAGAGTAGCTGGGACAGTATATTCCAGTTCTACTGAAGGGTTTAATGAAGGATCACTTACGAAGAGCTTAGCTTTTGTAGCTACAAGGAAGTTAAAGGAAAGGACATTGTATGGCCACATTAATTCCAACAGCAGTAAAAAGTGTGAGCATTTTCCATCTGCAAAATAGCCATGAAGCTAAATCCTGATGAAACATTCCACCTCCCATATAAACAGAGCAAGGAAACTGGAATTTACGACTGAGGTTAGAATAAGTTTGGGTTACTAGCGTTCATGCTAGGAAGACATCACCAACTGTGTCATGCATCTACCAGCACTTCAAAAAGTAATGATTTGTGTTCCTGCCATGACAGTAGAAACCATGAAGGAAGGCCATGTATAGAATTTGGCTATTTGTCATCCTTCTTGGAAACCACTAAACTGACAACCAGTTAATTTTCATGGTCAAATGACCATTGCTCTCTACACAATGAAACTTTCCATGCTAAAAGATGTTTCACTAAAGTAATTACTCCAGATATATTAGATGAAATACCATGCAATACAAGGCCCTCTTAAAAATGGTCTGTTGGCACAACACCAATGACAGGTAGATGACCAGGTCTTATGTTGAGTCATCTTTGAACCAGTGTATAAACCCAAGTATAAAACCAAAACAAGACCAAACAAGGGTCAAGAAATAACTAAAATTAAGCCTGAAATGACTTTACTAGTGAGAGTAATAAGACAACACTACAAGCAAATAGATAAAAGACATTATACTCGATGGTAAATCAATATATTAAATTATACTCAAATACCATCACACCAGGTATTGTATACAAAAAGGTAATATGAATAGTGACTTAAATATCTGAGCGCAAAGAAAAGACTACTATTCTTTTAGTATGACCAGAAATGAGGTAAAAATGAATGTGCATCAGAGTAATACTGAATTGTGCAAAAATGGTTAACACTGAAATATCACTAGAAGAAAAAAAAATAATCAACAAGTGCATGTGCAAGGTGATAAAGTATAGAAGCAGGACAAATCAAATTGTTAATTTAGAATTACTAGCTTGGCCCATGCAAAATTTTTTGCACACTGGTCGGGGGCGCAGGCAACTTCAGAAAAAGCAAGCTGGTCAAATGTAAATGTATATTAGGAGATGAACACAGACAGGTATTTATATATGTAGCTTGGTAATACAATAAATTGGCCTCTACTTATCAAACCAAAAACATTTTCCAGTTGAGGTGCCACCTGCAGGTCATTGTATCTTTCTGCAGGTTTATGAAAATGAATGTTTAAACTGTATTTAGTAATAAAATTGTTAATGTGTTGTTTGGCTCTTTTCTTGCTGAAGGGAGCAAGTTTACCTTTGAAATGGTGTATCATTTGTGTGTGTGGGGCAAAGTAATCAGCGAAAAAGCAGTGCATGTATACAAGTGTGTTTGCATATGTGACTTGCCTGCAGTGAAGTGTGCAATCCTCTAATGTGCCTGATATAGGCTGGGCAAGCTGGAAAGACCACAAGGCAAATGTTTGGATTTGTTTGTGATGTCTGTAAGCAGCTTTGTGGTAGTGTGCTTTGGGGTAGAGTGGTGCCACCTGCAGGTCATTTTTTCTTACTGCAGGTTTATGAAAATAAAAGTTTAAACTATTTTCTGATCAAATCGTGGATGTGTGGTGTGTTTGGCTATTTTCTTGCTGAAGGGGGCATCATTTGTGTGTGGGTGCAGTATGAACGGAGATACAAAGTAATCCCCAAAAAACAGTGTTTAGAAATAGATTCCCTTTAATGCAATTACTTGTCTATTCTGTCACCCCATTTTGGCTATATCAGATAAAGATATGCCTGAATAGTGCGTCCCATAAGTAACCTATCGGTATCTATCATATATCCTGACACCCCCATTTTCATGCCCAAATACCTTTGTAAAGTTTGGGTTTCTGTATGCTAATCTGGGCAGTCCGGTCCGGAGGGCGGTGCTTTTTTGCTTCCCCCCCCCCACTCCTCGGCTTCTCTTGCATAGGTCCATCTGCGTAGTGTTCTCGCGATTGTGTGGTTTAAAATCCCCCCGTGACTGCACTGTGCTTTGCCAAACAGTGGGCAAAGCATAACATCATTACAGCGCATGCACAACTATTTTCGGTCACTTTCCTTGCCCCAGAAGTCATCCAAGGCAAGCAGTCATTTCCGGGGCAAGGAAAGTGACCGAAAATAGTTGCGCATGCGCTGTAATGATTTTATGCTTTGCCAACTGTTGGGCAAAGCACACAGCGCAGGGGGATTTTAAAATGTGCAATCGTGGGAACACTACACCGTCTGCTATGCACAGATGGACCTACACAAGAGAAGCTGAGGGGGTGGGGGGGGGGGGAAGGAAGCAAAAAAAACACCACCCTCTGGACCAGACCACCCAGATTAGCATACAGAAAGCCAAACTTTACAAAGGTATTTGGGCATGAAAACAGGGGTGTCAGGATATATGATAGATACCGATAGGTTACTTATGGGATGCACTATTCAGGCATATCTTTATCTGATATAGCCAAAATGGGGTGACAGATTCCCTTTAAGTGATAACTCTGAATCTCTCAAAAGTGCATGTGTAAAATGAACAGGGAGAATAAACACAAAACTAAACAAAATAAGGTTAATTGTGATTGCAATATTCGATGGTCATAATAAATCAGCTGGCTATAAATAAAGCAGGTGCAGTGCATCCCATAACATGATCATACCAAGTCATATGGGGCCTATTAGACACAGGAAGTAAAAAGGATTGGGCAAGAGACACTAGATTACCTGGGTGTATGGTTGTCACTGTGCGGCGCACACCCCAACATACGCTTCGGAATTAAAGGATAAAGGTATTTTAGCCTTAATTTTAACTGTCCTATTTTTTCTTGACCCTTGGTCAGTCTTTGGTTTTACACTAATTTCCAAATGATCTGCCACTTTTCCATACAACAGATCTATATCACGCGCTGTCTATTGGACTACACTATTTATTAGTGAATATATATATTTATATATCTATATTAATTGCTGTGTTCAATGTGTTTTTACATTTTTTTTTTTTTTTAATATAAACCCAAGTAGTGGATGAAATATTTCCCAGGCTATAACACTTCACATCTGTCTTCCATTTGTGGGCAAGCCCTTCAGAAGCCTTTCTATAAAAGTTATCCTGCCATTTTGTGTAATGAAAACGTTAAGCAGCTTTCCCAAGGTAACACCTCTCCACACCAAAGCAGACCAAAGTAAGCTTCATTATACCAGTGTGTCCATTATACAATACTTAGATGATTGTCTTATTTACTAACTTTTCTTAATACTAAAATTTTACACCAGATATGATGCACCTAGACCTATTATTGGCAGAAAAATAAATCAGTTTTAGAATGGAGGCAATAAAACATGGAATCTCTTGAAACTAGCATCTCCTGAAAGATCTCTGGTGTGCACAAGCTTCTTATTGAAGACAAGTTACTAGGGAAACTTGCCAGTTTATCAGGCAAAAACTGTCCAATAGAAGCTAGTTTGAGAACACCAAGAACTGCAGCTTTTAATTAATGTTTGGCGGCAACAGGGAAATCTGAAATCAGTCTAATCTGTAAATGAACAAGACTTCAAACAGCTCAGTGCTTGGATTTATTCCAGGAAAGTTTACAAGATTTACCAGCAACCTTGAGAGGAAGACAATCTGCAAATCTGTCCTCAGAAGGAGCCTACAACACCAGAAGATTTCCAGGGCACATCTTTGGAGTGTGTTGCGATTGCGAAACCAGCTCATTTTTCAATTTGGTCACACAATACTTATGGCTACTGTCATCTTTAAAGTCAGGGTTGATTACAGGTCATGAAGTGTTAGCTAGCACAGTGGCCTCTACGGTAAATCTATACTGAAGTGCAGGCCTGCTCTTTGTTGTAAACTGGTTTTCCCTTGATGTGTATAAATTATTATTATTTATTTCTATCGCACCATTGATTCCATGGTGCTGTACATGAGAAGGGGGTTACATACAAATTACAGGTATCACTTACAGTAAACAAACAATGGGAGGGGAGAGGACCCTGCCCTTTCAGGCTTATATTCTACAGGATCAAAATCAACTTATGAAAGTCCTTGCCATGGTCCAAGTAGTCTTCCACTGAACCTTTGCAGCTGATTAATTTGTGGTTTAGGCCCACATGTAAACACAATGGATGGACAGACACCAAATGTCAGTTGGGTCCAGTCATTAGAATGAGCCACAATACTAGACACCATGGAAGATGTGCGCATAGAAGGGAGGAAGAGGTATGCTTTTCTGAGGGAGTGCAGGGCGCAAGCACAAGATTCTGAGGCTATAACTGACATGCATGGGAGGGGCTTGGTATTACAATGAATACAGGAGGCAGGGATTTCTTCCAGGCACACCAGAGCCTGGAAGAAATTAGAATACAGGAAAAAAAAATATAACATGAGAAACAACAAGCCAGTTAATATGAGGCCTACAGGTAGGACTAGAGAAACATTTGTATTACCTGTATGCTCATAAGTCACAGGGATGGGTGGGGGGGGGGCAGATTCCCTTTAAGTTTTGTGCTTCAGGCACCATCCATCTCTGCATGACATCAGAAATATAGTTGTGCCAACTTCCACACTTCCTGTATGAGTTTGGCAGTTCAATAGATCGTTTTTCTAGGCTTAAGTCAAAGCCACTAGTTAGTTACTTTCCAGAGATTTTATTGCACTGGCAAGAGTTCATTGTGAAGAGCTCAGTGTGCAGTGGAAAACTAAAATAACCCAGGATTTCAACTTATCCAGTTATGAAGTGGCAAGGGAGACCTAGCAGTTCCCCTACAATTCACATTACATGCCACCCAAAAACCATCTGGCTATGATTAGATCAATATATAAAAGTACACAATTTAGGAAAAAAAAAAATTTGACCTAAAGGCACAGCACGCCACTGTTCTGCTTGAGGTGGGCCTTGATCTGAATTACACTATTTCAGATGAAGCCTTAAGGGTATGCCACACTAAGCGAGATCGCTAACGAGATCGCAACTGCGTCACCATTTATGACGCAGTAGCGATCTAGTTAGTGACTTAGCGGTGTGTGACATGTAGCAGCGATGTGGCCCCTGCTGAGATGTCGCTGATTGCTCATGAACGTTCTGAGCCTTTTTTTGGTCGTTGGTGTCCCGCTGGTGAGCCTGAATCGCTGAGTGTGACACCCTTTATGAACGACTTCACCAGCGTCGCAGGTGGGACTAGGTTTTCCCAACGACCGCAGAGGTCGTTATACAGATCGCTGATGAGTTGTGTTTGGAATCTAACAGCTAAGTCGCTAACGAGATCGCTACTGCGTCATAAATGGTGACGCAGTTGCGATCTTGTTAGCGATATCGCTTAGTGTGGCATACCCCTTAGTAATTGAGCAGCATCCATTCAAGACCCATTGATGTGCAGTGTAGCTCAACAGATGGAATCTGCCTTAAATAACAAATAGGAGGTGGGGGAGAGTCTGACTTCTGGAAACCTGATTACAGAACAGAGAATGCAATAGGAAGCAATCACAGACACTACCCAATTAATACAGTGTGATACAGCACCAATTCTGTATTCTGGTAGGAACTCTGGACTATGGAGGGGAAAAACAAGTTTAATAAAATTATTTAATTCAAACTTTTAAAAAGCCTAATTAGAGTGGTGACAGACATGTCAAGTGTTGAGATTTCATGATCTACACTACAAAGGCACCTCATGATTAGCTGATGACCCACTGCAAATCTGATTACTAACCAAGAAAAAAAAGCCCCTTTGCAGGCCACTCATGATCTGTTGGGTCCACCTAAAGATTAGTTTTATTATAACTGAAGTTATGACCTGATTACAATATACAAGACTATGCCATTTGTTCTCCCTCATTGAACTGGTTTTTGATCTTTTGGAGTGACAAGAATGAACAGCCTCCACTGCAACATTTTCTCTAGTTAGTCAGTCTGATACTTCTGTCCCTGGTACTAACATCCAATGCCAAATTCAGTTACTGCTGAACTGAGAGGAGACCCTACAACAGAAGGACAATGACTTTACAGGTATTGAGCAAGTTGTGAGGGGTAGAATACAATTCACAGATGCAGAGATGTACTCTGGTTCATACCCATCACCGTAAAAAAAAGTCCGATATTGTTCCTGAAAAGTTGGAGTGGCATACGATTCGAGATTACAATCAGATTTATCACCTAGAATCCAAATGCAATTTAATTTTAACATTAGCTTTTACGTAGAGGAATTCTCCATGTCTTAAAGATTTTGAAAATTTCCAAGGAATTATATACATCTCAGTGCTTTGTGGGTAGCTTCATATACATATTTAGTAATTACATTTCTGACAAAATGGTATGGGATCTACTGAAATTTTATTAACCAGCAGAGGGAAAGCAAACAGCTGGGGCTGATGTTTATAGCATGCAGCTCCAGAGGCTATTAATATCAGCTCATAGCTGTATACTTAATTTTTACAGGTTATTAAAATGTGGACCCTAAAAAAAAAATTGCAGTCTGACTAAATGTTGTTCTGAGTCCCTGCTCAACTGCATTTTTTTATTGAATCGCACTTACCCATTTTTTCATGCAAATTAGTATGACCCCTTAATGTACATTTTCCCAGTGTCCTGGATAGTAGAATGGACAATCTGGCTGGATATTAGTTTGCCCCAATATGTAGCACACACAAAATGACAGACCTATAAACGTGTTTGTGGACTCGAGTCCAATAAGCAACTATGACATGTCTCAGGGTAGAGAACAGCCTATGTGCAAAGTATTAGGAAACCTTACTAATTATAAGCCTATAAATGTGTTGAAGTGTTCTTGGCCAGCCATAACACTGACATGAAAGCTCCTCACTGCCCCCTCACCTCTTCCTTTGCCGCTTAATTCTTCACATTCTTTCAGCCATCCAGAGACCACAGGAACCCAACACAGGCCCCTATTGTAGTGCCGAAAATCACAGCTGCCTCTACCCATACAAGAATAAAAAAAATGTTGGGTTATCAGCAATAGAAAATAGTTACACTAAAAAATGTGCTCACCGCACATGTGATAAGGGGGGGATAAGTGGGTGCTGTCATGGGCTCCGAGAAATACCGTTAACTGTAAGTAACTACTATTATCTCTCACCCATGATAGCACCACGGAGAGAATTACAGAGATTTGGTAGCTTTAGGGAAGGACCACAGCCTGGAGGACCCTTTTCCCAAAGGTCAGGTCAGATGCAGAGGCAAGGTCTAAACGGTAGTGCCTAAAAAAGGTTGAAGGTGATGACCAGGTGGCCACTTTACAGATCTGTTCTATTGATACCTCAGATCTCAGCCCATGTGGTCGCCATAGCCTTGGTGGAATGGGCTCTCAATTTTCCCTGGATGGTGTTCCCGCTGAAGGAATGGGCTAGGGCAGGGTTCCCCAAGTCCAGTCGTCAAGGCCCCCCAACAGGTCATGTTTTCAGGATTTCCTTTGTATTGCACAGGTGATGCAATTATCACTTGGGCAATACTAAGGAAATCCTGAAAACATGACCTGTTGGTGGGCCTTGAGGACTGGAGTTGGGGAACCCTGGGCTAGGGCGTTCGCATCTTTAATCCACCTCGCCAGGGTACTCTTGGATGCTTTGAGTCCCTTCCTGGGCCCCTGGAAACAGAGCACCTTCCTTCCTACAGCCCTTGGTGGCCCTAAGAATTTGACTAGGCACCTTTTTACATCGAGGGTATGAAATCTCTCTGCTCCCCTATACTTAGGGTTTGGGCAGAAGGAGGGAAGGACTACCTCTTGGGACCTATGAAATTGGGACGCTACTTTAGGTAGGCCGGATCAGGTTTAAGGATGACCCTGTCTAAGATCTTTGTGAATGGAAGGCTTGCTGATAAGGCCTGAATGTCACTTACCCTACGCACTGATGTTAGAGCTACCAGTAGGGCTGTCTTTTGGGATAGTATTTTCAGGGAGGCTGATTCGATGGGCTCGAACCAGGGGCTCTGTTAATGCTGATAACACTAGGTTAAGATCCCATGATGGCAGCTTGGGGCTAGCAATCGGGGTAGATCTAGCTGCAGCTTTTATCAACCCAGGTGTTAGGGCCCCATCACACCTAGCAACACCAGCAATCCCAACAACGATATGCACTTGTCAGGATCACTGGTGTGTCGCTACATGATCGCTGGGGAGCTGCCAAACAGGCAGCGATCAGGACAACGACACTGCTGGTAACAAGCAACGCACGTTGCTTAGTCACCCGCAGTGTATGTTAGATACAAGCGCTCTGATGCAGGGAGCTGGTAACCAAGGTACACATCAGGTTTCCAGGCACTGCGTGGCACCTGGAAACCCGATGTGTACCTTGGTTACCTGCTCCCTGCAGCAGCGTGCTGGTATCCAAAGTACACATTGTGTTTCCAGGCGCCACCCGGTGCCTGGAAACCCGATGTGTACCTTGGTTACCAGCTGATCGCTGGTCTCCTGCCTGCCACACGCAGCGATGCGTGCTGGCCAGCAGGAGACCAACGATCAAAACAATGTCCGGGACATTCAGCAGCGATCAGCGATACCCAGCAGGGGGGCTGATCGTCGCTGAATGTCACACAGCAATATCGCTGGGGAGATCACTGTTGCATCACAAAACTAGTGACTCAGCAGCGATCTCACTAGCAAGATCACTGTGTGTGACAGGGGCTTTACCTGTGACATCCTGGTTATATAGGGCCCCTAGGGCTGCTACTTGTACCTTTAATGTATTTACTGCTAACTCTTGCTCAAGACCCCTCTGAAGGAATTCAAGGATTTTGATGATCTGGACCCAGTCCTGAACTTTTACCCCCGAGGTGGACAGGAATTTTTTCCAAGTTCTCCCATAGGCTCTTGTGACTGGCTTCCTACTCTTTAGTGTGTCTATTAAGATCTCTGAAAAACCCCTCCCCCTCAGTAATGACCTCTCAAAATCCATGCTGTTAAATGGAGGGTGCAATACCGGTCCCCGAGATAGGTCTGGGAGATCCGGTAGGATCCAGGGGTTGGAGATCGATCGCATTCTCAGCCAGGAGAACCAGATTTGTTTTGGACAAAAGGGGCTATCAGTATCATCTTTGTCTTGTCCTCCCTGACTTTCCTTATGACTGCCGGGATGAGGATTATCGGGGGAAAGACATAGGTCAGATTGTGTCCAGGGAATAATGAAGGTGTGTAGGGCTCAAGGATTCCCCCTGGGATCTAGGGAGCAGAACTGCTCCACCTTCTTCCTGAAATCTGCAAACAGATCTATGTCCGGGGCCCCCCACATATCCACAATCTGTTGAAAAACCTGTTTTAGGACCCACTCACCCCAACTCAAGCATGTGCGACTCAGAAAACCTGCCTTTGTTATCCTCCCCCAGATGAAACACTGAAAGGGACAATAGCTTGTCCTCCGCCAGGCTCAGGAGCTCGAAGGAAGCATTCATTAGGGACTGGGTGCTCGTTCCACCCTGGTGGTTTATATAGGCTACCGTGACCTGGTTGTCGGAAAATATGCGAACGTGGTGACCGCATAGATGGTAGGAAGTGTGAAAGCGCATGATGTACTGCCCACAGCTTTTTCTGGTTTGAGGAGGCTTGCAACTGTTAGTGTTCCCACTCCCCCTGGGTAACCCTGCTGCCCATGTGCACTCACCATCCCTTGGGACTTGCATCCGTGGTGATAATACATGATCTTTGTTACCCATGGGACCCCTTTGGATAGATTGTCTATTTCTCCACCAGGCCAAGGAACGAATAGTTATCGAATTTAGAGTTTTGCGACCCTCTAAATGACCTCCCAATGCTGATTGGTTTGCAAGACTGTCCCATTGTAGCTCCCTTTTATGTAGCTGTGCCCACTGGACCGCCAGCAAGCAAGCAGAAAGGGATCCCATCAGTGACATTGCCTTTAAGAGTCGTG
Organism: Oophaga pumilio; assembly: GCA_009801035.1. Classification (NCBI taxonomy): domain Eukaryota; kingdom Metazoa; phylum Chordata; class Amphibia; order Anura; family Dendrobatidae; genus Oophaga; species Oophaga pumilio. The sequence continues at coordinate 115,235 of VIAB01003337.1, forward strand.
GATGGTTTCTTATGGCCCTTGTAACCATCTGTACCAGTCTGTTTCTTGTGGTCTAGGAGTCAGCATTCCTGTTTTTTTGAGTCTAGAGTTAGACCTAGAAACTCCTGTATTCTGCTGGGTTCCAGCTTGGATTTCTCCACGTTCAGTAGCCAACCTAGGTCTTGTAGAGTTTATCACTCTGTCCCTCTGCTCTCTGCAGTCTTGGGCAGAGTCACTAGCTATCAGGAAGTCGTCCAGGTATGGGACTATTAGAATGTCCTGTTCCCTCAAATGTGCCATCACTTCCGCTATTAGTTTCATGAATAACCACGGGGCTACGGATATTTTGAAGGGCAGCGCTCTGTACTGAAACTCCCTTATCTCTCAGTTCAGGGATACTGCTACCCTGAGAAATTTGCAGCAGTTCTCGTGAATAGGGACGTGATAATATGCATCGCTGACATCTAATACAGTCATGAAGCAATCGGGGAAAAGAATTTTGGTGGTGGATTTGATTGATTCCATCTTGAATCTTTGGTTTTGGACGTATCTGTTTAGGTCCTGTAAATTTATGATTGCCTGGTATGTGCAGTTCTGTTTGGACACTAGAAATAGTGGGGAGAGAAATCCTCTGCCCCTCTCCTGAGGGGGAACCTCTTGCAGGACTGACTTCAGTAACTTCTGTACTTCTCCTTCTAATGCTTCCTGATCCATTGCAGAGGATCTTAGTGGGGTTATTACATATTTGAGGGGGGAGGGAGAAAGTCAATCCTTAAACCTGACTAGACTAGATTTAAAATCCATGTACTGTTTGAGATTCCTTTCTAGGCCTAAAGGAAGGAGGTTAATCTCCCCCCCACCCTGGGCGAGATGTCACTTAGCAGGCCGAAAAAGAACCCTCTGTCAGTCTTCCTTCCTTCTTCCCACCTGTTCTGGTCACTCTGTGGCCTCCTGCAGAAAAATTTGTTCCAAAAGGAACGCTTGAACTGCAGAGGACCCATGTTAGGAAAGCCCTTTTTATTATCTCCTGCTTTCTGGAGGATGTCATCCAGTCTCACCAAATAGCATTTGAGCCATAGTGATCTTCTAGCCGCATTCAAGAGGGCTGCCGCTTTGGATGTTAGGCAGACCGAATCTGCCGATGAGTCCACCATAAAGGCTGCTGCTCCCCTTATTACCGGTATTGACTCTAGGATTTTACTCATAGGTGTCCCCTCCTTTAGTTGTTTTTCCAATTGATCTATCCATACCATTAGGGATCTAGATGTGCATGTTGCTGCTATGGATGTCCTCATATTAACCCACCGCAGTCTCCCAGGTACTTTTAAGGAAGGCATCAGCTCGTTTATCTAAGGGGTCTTTAAGGGCACCCATATCTTCGAAGGGGAGGGCAAATCTCTTTGATGCTTTGGCTACATCAAGCTTGGGGGCTCTGTCCCACAATGTAGATATTTCCTCAAAGGGATATTTCCTTTTGAGGGAGGGGACCGTAGCATTTTTTCCTAAGTTGTCCCATTCCCTCTTGATCAAGCCTTGCAAGTTGTCATTAAGGGGAAAGACTACACTTTTTTTGGCCTAGGCCCCCAAACATAATAGTCTGAATGAACTTATCAGGACGAGGATCTGACAACCCCATGGTGGCTCTCACTGCTTTCACTAGGGAGTCTCTTGCAGGGGAAAACAATGAGGCCCCCCCCCCCCCCATCGGAGGATGAGAAGATGGAGTCCGTCATATCAGAGACCATCTCTCCGGACTTGGAGGGGTCTGACTGGGGGTCTACTGAAGCACCTTTTTTCTCCTTTTATCCCCCTGTTTTATGGATATCAGGGCACTCTGGACTTCAGACCTAATTATGGCTCTGAGGTCCAAGGAGAAGTCTGGGTTTTCCTCATAGGATCTCCTGTGTACATGACTCGCAGAGCTTTTTTTTCCCAGGCTACTGGTAGTGCTCTGCTGCAAGTGGGGCATTCCCTATTTTTTCTCTTCTTCCTCTAGAAGGGAAAAGAAGGCTATTAAAATGGTGCACTTTCACAGAGATCACTCACCATATGGATGCTGTAGCAGGTACCGGATCAGGAGGCGGAATTGGATCCTGAATAGGAGGGTCTGCATGTGGCAACTTGCTTTTCACAGTGCATCTGCTGAGCTGTGTGGAGAGACTACTCGACCATCGCAGTCTTTGTCTCTGGTGGTGAGGCTGCTGCTGGGTCTGCTGCCTATCTTGCTGCCTGGGCTGCTCCTGTTGCTGGATGCTATCCATTTCCAGCCAGGAGCAGCTGCAAGCATTTATTTTTAAATCTCCTGCCCCAGGTGATGTCATCACGTCCTGCATCGCGCTCCTCAGTAGTGCGCACTGCACATGCACCGCCTCTGGGACCTGGAAGGAGCTTGTCCATTTCTGGGGCAGGTGCCATCTTGGTTCCGGCATGTGCGATGGCACCTCCCCACTGCTCCAGGTCCCTCACAGCCCTGTACTCTCCGGAGCGGCAGCTGGCATCCTCCTGCCCACGCACCCTGCAGCCCCAGTCAGACACAGCGGCTTCGGGAACCGCACCCACCGTGACGGGACTCCCAGCTGCCAGTGCCGGATGGACCAGCCCCAGACTCCATCTTCAAACAAAAGGTACCACACAATAGGTTACCTGTCAGGTACAGGAACCCAACTGGGGGCAGAGGAGAGGTACTGCCCTTTTATCTGTAGGTTCCTGTCCCTGAAGGGCAGACCCTCTCTCTGTGGTGCTGTCATGGGCGAGACAGAAACAAGGATTTTAGTAACTAATCGGATGCATGCCAAATGCCGTCTTTTGTCTGCATGATAATGGTCACTCCATAAGCACCTGAGGATCACTAGCCTGATTATAGTTCATCTGCAACAGAACTGGATGGCACTTAAGTTGGTAAAGTATTGAAAAACCTGCATAAAAAGCAAGCGCTCACACTAAAGTCAGGGAAAGAACATACATGCTCATGAAGCCACTCATTGAGTTATTCAAGTATCATCTCCCAATGTTTTTCCTTGGGTTTTCAGTCACAAAATCAAGGACTGTAGGGTTCTACCAATTCCAGCAGGTGACATCCTGAATTTGTACTATTCACATCTACTTAATATAAGGGGCCACTTGTACTGTAGATCCTGGGCTGTTAAACCAAACTTTCCAAATTATATGCCATTTATACTGCTGGTGTGCCCTTATCTGAAGAGAACTTGAGCATTTGCACCCCCTGCAGTTGAATTACTGTGCCTGATCAGCCCAGACAACATCATAAAGCTTCTTAATGTGAAGTGGCAGAGGGCCTGTTTCTATGCATGAATGTTTCAATAGTTCAACTCATTACTTCCTTAATATTTAATTAGCCCACACTTACCCAGCAATATATAGGGCCCAGAGGACCATGTGAAAAATTCCTCTGTATTCAAACAGATTAACAGATCACAAAACCTACTTTTGTAGACAAAACTTTGTCAGCTCATCGCAAGAAGTTGTGCATTTATGTGTGTGAACTCCGATTCACCACTGTCTACAGTTTTTTGGTGCGAGTGAATTTCAGTTGGACTTAAAAAAAAAAAATCAAAACTACTTGAAGGTGCAACTAATTTGTTAAAGTCAATGGCTATTCCATGTTTAAAAAGCTCAAGGCCATGTGCACACGATGCGGATTTGTTGCACATCCGTAGCATTTTTCCCGCACGGAAGTGCGCCAAAACACAAGTCATTACTGAAGCAATGTTAATCAGTGACAATCCTGAATTGGTGTGCACATGCTGCAGAAACTTCCATCCTTATTTGCAGTGTTTTATTTTCCGCAGCATGTCAATTCTTTTTGCTGGTCTGCAGCATTTCTGCACCCATTGAGTCAGTCAAACCAGCAGCAAAACCACAGGTGTAAAGATTTGTTGATTTGCTGACAAAAATTGCTGCAGAAAAGGAAACGTCAGAAGGAGGTAGAGTGCGGGCAGAGAATATGTGTGAACGGAGAATATGTGCATGTCTATGTGCGTGGGATGGATGTGTGCAGCTGTCCGTGGCTGTGTGCGGTAATGCTACTGCCGGTACTGTGTCACAGCGCTGCAGGATCGTGCTGTCACATGCCAACGTGATTCCACAGCCGAATGACCCGAAGCTGTGACCTCCAACTTATATTCCCTGTCCGCCGTAGTCCAGGTAATCCAGATTGTCCCACGGCAATCTCACATGTAGAACTGTCACATTGGGAGATGTGACTGCTCTACCCGGCCTCCGGCGATACACTGTCAGGAGCTAATCGCACCCGAGGTGTATCAGCTCCAGCACTCACTTACAGCACTGCTGTGTGGGAAAGCTCTCAGTGGTAGTTCCGCAAGTGAGCGCACAGGAGCTGATGAACTCGGGTGAATTCACAGCAGCACAGTGATACACTACAGGAGGGATTATCACTGGAGGCCAGGTAGAGCAGTCACATCAATGAACCTTAATTTATATATATTAAAATAAAGGTTGTAACAATTGTATATTTTATATGGAGAACAGTTACTATGAAATTTAAAACTGACTTGCATGGTTCAGCTTTAGTACTTTAACAAGCCATTTATAACTTTTGAGCCAAGACCAAGTAAACCATAAATGAACAATATAATTTACACTGCAGCTGAATAGCCATGCACCATGTATTTATGGTGACCAGGATTACTGGGGCTGTGCAGGATAAAGTGGTGGTCATGTGGTAGTCTTCTGGAATCTGGGCAGTTATCTAAGATTGCAGCTGCGGCCAGTTTTAAACTTGGAGACAATGGTATATTATATCTGTCCTGTGGGAGCTCGTCCGATTCAGGAGAAATTACAGGATGAGCTACAAAATAAATGGCCTAACGTGGGATGAAGCAGAGTTAAGCCCCCGTCTCACATAGCGATATCACTAGCGAGATCGCTGCTGAGTCACTAGTTTTGTGACGCAGCAGCGAGCTCACCAGCGATATCGCTGTGTGTGACATTCAGCGACGATCAGCCCCCCTGCTGGGTATCGCTGAAAGGCCAGGACATTTTTTTGATCGCTGGTCTCCCGCTGACAGGCACGCATCGCTGCGTGTGACAGGCGGGAGACCAGCGATCCGCTGGTAACCAAGGTACACAGCAGGTTGCCAGGCATGGGGCTGTGCCTAGAAACCCGCTGTGTACCTTGGATACCAGCTCCCTGAAGCCAGGAGCTGGTAACCAAGGTACACAGTGGGTTTCCAGGCACTGCGCAGCGCCTGGAAACCCGATGTGTACCTTGGTTACCAGCTCCCTGCATCAGGGCGCTGGTATCCAAGGTACACTGCGGGTAACTAAGCGATGTTACCCGCAGTGTCGCTTGTACTGATGTCTGCCTGAGCTGCCTGTTTGGCAGCTCAGCAGCGATCATGTAGCGATACACCAGCGATCCTGATCGTTGTCGGGATCGCTGGTGTATCGCTATGCGAGACCCAGCCTTTACAGCAGAAATCCAAGGAGATCCTGCAAACTCAAGTTAGAAAGCCTTTTCCAGATAAACCAATTTTATACAACCAGCTTGTTAAAGACAAACAAATCCTCAGAATCCAGTTGCATTTCCTGCAAGAAGTCCTGTAGACATTTAACAAGTGAGCAAAAAAACATATTAACATGTCCTGCCGAACCAAGAAAATTTGTGATTCAATACTTCAGCAAAATTAAGTCTCCCTTAGATCTCAGAATACCCAAGTTATACCTTGCACGTGCCCAAATACAGAGCACGTGACCTGTGGCTGTACCACAACAAGTAGCTCAGCATCCATTCTGGAGGTGTGCACCTTTACTACAAGTCTAAGCCAATATCTAAATTGCCACGGTCATACTGAAAACCTGCTGTAAAAACTCCACCATTCTACAACCAAACTTTTATACAAGCCTTTTTATATAATGGCACACTCTTGTATTACAGACTTCAATTCATTGAGATTTTGCCATTGTAAAGTCATCCAAAGATCACCAATTTGATCCACATGATGCAGACTTCTCACTGAATAAATTTCATTTCATCACCCAGTCTAAAATTACCTTTATGTTTGCTGCCAAGATGACAGTTTGCCAAGGTAATTGGTTTTAGTTGCCATGGAAACAGTTATTCTCCCAGAATGCCCTGCCAATGTAAGCAATGCATGGGATAATAGGGGCAGAGTTACAGTTCTGGGCAGAGCAACGGAAAAGTAATGGATATGTAGGGAGAAAGCCTGGGCTGCGTGTACCTGCGCTGAGCTGGGTCAGGAACTGTTGGGGCTACATCCCATGTTTCCCAGGGGAAGGAATAGGGGCCTGCACAAATCCCATGACACGGGAAGAGGGGGCGTGAACACAGGAAACTCCGAGCAGAAAGTGCGCAAAGCAACAGTTTCCCGCTGTCAGGCAGAGTGCAGGACAGTGAGCAGCATGCTCTGCACCCCCAGCAGCAGCACCACGACATACTGCAGCTGAGATTTACTGGGCACTCCAGTGAGTACAGGAAGCACTGTGCGCTTAGCTAAGCAAAGGACTGCGTGCGTGCAGAGAAGTGTGAACCGGATACAGGACTGAGTGCGGTCCCATCGCCAGCTGGCACGCACCAACCTGCGTTTAGCACAGAGACTTCTGCAACTTTTTGCCTTGAATGCACAGGCTTATGGACTGGGGGCTCAGTGGGTGAAACCAGAGACTGCCTGCTGCCTCCAGAAGACGGATCGCTAACCTTGTACCCCATCGGAGGACACTACGCCAGCTGTTGCTGGTACTACTACCCCCATCAGACTGGACTAAGGACATCAGTGGGAGCTACCATAAGTGTTGTTTCAAAATTAGACTGTTGCACTCCTACTTATTTCAGTTATTCCCTGTTTGATTAACCCTTTGCCACTGCTTATTAACGCTGTGAGATTACTTTAACCCTTTATTAAAAATAAATACCATTATACCACACTGCTCTGCAATCCCTGTGTACTGCATCTCAGCACCTGCTTACATTTGGCATAGTCCGCAGTCCAAACGCAGAGACAGCAGACCAGACGGTTATGGGTGCCCCAAGAGCCAGCAATCTCCCAATGTTTACAGGGAGTAATTCACTGCTGTGGGACTGGACTGAGCAGGTTAAAGGCATTTTGAGAATGCACCCAATGACACCCATTATGCAAGCAGAGATTGCTTTGATGGCCCTAGATGGGGAGGCTTGTTCTCATGTTCTGGCCCCCCTCATTAACAAAACATCGTTACTAAAAAGTGTTGCAAATTTTGGAAGAGATGCACAAGGATCCCACTGATAGAGAATTGCAGATGCGATTATTTAGCCAGGTTCAGAGAGGGCGAATCTGACAATATATGAATGCGCTACAAGAGGTGCACGCGGCTATGGCTAAGTGGGATAATGTGGGCATGGGACTCCCTGATGTGACTGAGGGATCAACTTGTAGTGGACCTCAGGGACACATCGATTAAACAAGCTTTGCAGGAGCCCCCTGCGTGCCAACCAGCGCATGATGTTCCTGGAGTTTGGGGCAGAAGCGTGCGAGCAGGGAATGGCAGCCTCAGCAGGGATGGTTTGGAGTAGTGGGGTACCCGCTTTGCCTGCAGCTGAGCCAGGATGGGCCTGAGATATCCAGAAAAATACAGGAGATTGGGAAGAGTGGTCTGGCATCAGGAGGGACCTTGCCATGGCTTCAAATCCATGCAGAGACAAAAGTGACCAAGTCCCACTTGCCCATTGTACCCTGCCAGGAAAGGGAGCAATCCTGGATGCTGGACACTATGCCCAAGACTGCGCAGCCTCTTATCCAGTAGCCGTTAAACTACTGGGCTCAGTGGCTGGGGGGACGATGCCTGGAGCCTGACAGGCCAAAGAAGAAAGAAAGTCCCGAAAGTGTAATTTCTGCGAGTCCCCTTGTATGGGCTGAAATGAAAGGTCAAGCTGTCCGCTGCCTAGTTGATACCAGTTCACAGGTGACCACCATGCCAGAAGCATATTTCAGACAATTTTCCTGAGGTGTTGTGGCCGTAGTGGGGCCCAGTGATCAAGCTGACAGTGGCCAATCAGTTGCCTATCACGGTAGCCAGGGTGGTCTGGATGCAGATTACATATAGTGCGGCAATGATGTGGGCCGGAAAGGAGTCATGCTGACTACCGAAGAAAACAGCAGTGGCCCTCCGGTGACTCTGGGAATGTGCCAAAAGAACTCCGGACCCTCTTGATCAGAGAGGCCCTGGATGCTTTTCTCAACCAGTGGAGCCCATAAACCCCCCCCCCCAGAGGAAGGTGTTTTAACAGTTAATATGGGTCACTCAGGCCCAGGAAATGTTGAGGAAAAGTGCTGGTCCCTGCAGCTGCTAAACTCATCCTCCTGCCTGGCCAGACTGTGCTCACCTTGCGTGTACAAGCTAGTATGCCCCTCGAAAAGGTGGAAGTCCAGAATAAACCAACCCTAATTAACCAAATACCCTCAGGGCTCCTCATTGCCCAGACACTAGCAGTCATCCACGATGGCAATGCTGTGCTGCGTGAACCTAAGGGAGGAAAGTCTTACGCTCCCACCTAAGAGTGAAGTGGCAGCAGGTGCTGGGCATGCCTGAAGAATTGATACCACCAGAGGCCATCCAGCTGGCAGTGAAGAGAGAAGACCTATGGGCTGTAGCAGTCCCCTTCACCCCTGAGCACCCACCTGGAAGCACCAAGCAGGGGTGCCAAATCCTGGAGCAAATGTAGGCCGAATTAACAGGACTCACCTCAGAAGGTGCAACAGGCGGAGGCTGTACTGTAACACTATCAGGATGCATTTGCCCATCAGGATGACTTTGGGTGCATGACAGCCATATCTCATGAGATACCCACAGGAAACACTGCACCAATCCAGGAGCAGTACCGGCAGATACCGCCTCAAATGTACAAAGGTGAAAAATGTTCCCACTCTGCAGCATGTGTGGTGTCATACAGTAGAGCCAGAGCCTGTGGACAGCTCCCATTGTCCTAGTCCAGAAGAAAGATGGGGAACCTGCATTTGTGTGGACTATAGGCAACTGAATGCTTGTACGGTGCAGGACTCTTATCCTTTACCCCAAACTGAAGAGTCACTCTCTGCCTTGGGAAAGGTGAAGTATTTCTCATCTCTGGCCAGTGTATACTGGCAGGTGCCCATAGCCGAACATGGCCGGCCAAAGACAGCGTTCATACTGCCCATGGGATTGTTTAAATTTAACCGATGCCCTTTGGCCTGACTAACGCTCCTGGAACGTTCCAGCGATTGATTGAAAGGTGTCTGGGGGACCTGATCTACCCGGACGACATTGCCTATGCAGCCACCTTTGAAAAAACACCTCCAGCAGCTGGAACCAGTATTGAGTTGTTTACAGAAGCATGGCCTGAAGGTGAAGCCCCAAAAATGTCACCTCTTCCAAAGGCAAACCTGGGGACACGTATCTGCTGAAGGAGTGAGACTGGCACGTGAAAAGATAGCAGCGGTACAGGATTTGCCTACCCTGAAGACAGGGAAGGACGTTCGGGCCTTTCTGGGACTGACTGGGTACTACCAGAGGTTCGTGAAGAATTTCACCCATATCGCTAATCCACTGCTGAACACCACTGAAACACTCACCCCCATGGTCCTCGACTGATCAGGAAGAACCACTTGGCTCACTCCCAGATTTAGAAAGTTTGCCGCCCACCAGCTCAAGGGAAGTGCTTAGGCCTGAAACTCCAGAGTTGGGTGATCCAGTGAACTCAGACATGCTCCCGTTTACCACTCAACCTGAACTACACCGTACTGAACAGACGACAGTTGGAATACCTCCCACTCTATGATCAAGACCAGTTTATTTGGCAGCATATTGTTCAAGAAATGGAAGAGTGAACGCCTGATGAAGAAACTCTCACCTGTGGAATGGTATGTAAAAGGAGATGGGGAGTAAGGAGGAAGACCAGGCTCCAGGTACCTGCACTGAGCCAGGTCTGGAACTGTCAGGGGGATGTGTCCTATGCTGCCCAGGGGAAGGAATAGGGAACTGGACAAACACCATGACCCAGGAAGAGGGGGAATGTATACAGGAAACTCAGCAGAAAGCACACAAAGCAACAGTTAGTTTCCTGCCATTGGGGAGAGTGCAGGAGAGTGAGCAGCATGTTCTGCACCCTGAGCAGCAGTGCCATACTGCAGCTGAGATCTCCTGGGTGCTCCAGCAGAACAGTGAGTGCAGGAAGTGCCCTGCACTTAGCTAAGCAAAGGACCGTGCATATGCAGAGAAGCATGGGCCGGTTACAGGACACTGAAGTGCAGTCCCCTTCACCAGCTGTCATGCACCAACCCACCTTTAGTACAGAGACTTCTGCAGCTTTTTCCTGCTTTGACTGCATGGGCTTATGGACTGGCACTCAGCGGGTGAAGCCGGAGACCGCCCACTGACACCAGAAGATGTATCACTAACCTTGGACCCCATGGGAGGACACTACGCCAGCCGTTGCTGGTACTACCCTGATCAGACTGGACTAAGGACATCAGTGGGAGCTATGATAATAAGTGTTTGAAATTTAGACTGTTGCACTCCTGCTTATTTCAGTTAAGGCTGGGTCTCACATAGCGATACACCAGCGATC
>VIAB01003337.1:126320-141069 GCA_009801035.1 Oophaga pumilio
CTCGCTAGCGATATCGCTATGTGAGACGGGGGCTTTAGTCTTTGTTTGATTAACCTTTTTTTGCCACTGCTTATCAACTCCCTGTGATTACTTTAACCCTTTATTGTAAATACATACCACTGTTATCCCTGTACTTCATCTCAGCACCTGCTTACAGATACATTAGTAAAGACAATCGCTCTGAAGTCTGAAAGGGGTCTCATTTCATGAAGATAGAGCCCAAGTATGCCTCATGTAGAGATACTAAAGGTACTGCCACACTAAACGCTCCCGCTAACGATCTCGTTAGCGTCGCATACTAATGAGATCGCTAGCGGGATCGTTTTAATATCGCTAAATGTGTGCCACATTTAGCGATATAGTTAACGACGCTATCGCCGTTAGCGATCTTCTTAGCGATTTAGCGGTACAAAAGTACCGCTAAATCGCTAAGAAAAGGTGCCACACTTAGCGATACATACTCACCCAGCGGGGCGCCAGCGACGAAAATAGGGTCCGGATCGTTTCCGGCGACGAGCGAGATCCCAGCAGGAAGCTCGTCGCCGGAAGCTGCCACACACAGCAACATCGCTAACGGGATCGCTAAATAGTGACGTTTTTTAGCGATCCCGTTAGCGATATTGTTTAGTGTGGCAGTACCTTAACCTAACATTTTGGAGCCTTGTCCAAAGATTACACCATGTAACATTACTCCAGGAATCAATAGCACACTTCTCACTTCTACACAATGCGTGGTTTTGGGCACTAAGATAGACTACCAGAAGCAAATACTTGTGCCATGCTCCACCTATTGCAGCCTTAAATGCATTCTAAAGAGTCAAACTGGTCACCAGAGTAAGGACAGTCTTTGCAAGTTTGGTAGAACCCATACAAAGATTCTTACCTGGACATGCCCTCTAGCAACATCTATATTTTGTTAAGGTACTGTCACACTAAGGCCTCTTTCACACATCCGTTTTTTTGTATCAGGCATGATCCGTCGAACACCTGAAGGGACAGATCCGGCACTGAAATAAACTGATGCAACGGATCCGTTTTTTTTGCTGGATCCAACCTGAACTTTTGAACCCAGAAAAAGAGGGTTTTGGATGCCCAGAGACACTGGAAAATGTAGTAGTGGTAGTAGTAGACCTTGGTTTCCAGAATCCAGATCAGACTTTTGACAGATTGCACAAAAATCTGATCTGGTTCCATTGACTTCTATTGTTTCCGGCCGCCTGATGCGCCGCTTCAGGCACTATCAGGCGGCTCCAGCAAACAAAAAAAAAAAAAAACGTTACATGCAGTTTTGTCTGGCCGCCGGAATGTACATTTCCGCCGGATCCGGACAAAAACGGATACAACACAATGACATCAGGTACGATCCGGCGCTAATGAAAGTCAATGGTAAAAAAAACGCATCCGGTACCGGATCTGTTTTTTTACCAACATGCCAGATCATGCCTGATACAAAAAAACGGATGTGTGAAAGAGGCCTTAGCGAGATCACCAACGAGATTGCTACTGCGTCACCGATTTATGACGCAGTAGAGATCTCGTTAGCGACTTAGCTGTGTGTGACATGTAGCAGCGATGTGGCCCCTGCTGAGATGTCACTGATCGCTCATGAACGTTCTGGGCCGTTTTTTGGTCGTTAGTGATTCAGGCTCACCAGCGGGACACCAAGTGTGACACCCTTTATGAACGACTTTACCAGCATCGCAGGCGGGACTAGATTTTCCCAACAACCGCAGAGGTCGTTCTACAGATCGCTGATGAGTTGTGTTTGGAATCTAACTAGCGACCACATAGTGATTGCACTAGCGATCTCGCCAGGTCGTGCCTTTTTATTGAAGGAACTAGTTAAGAAAAGTGTGCTTGTGAACAGCAAACAACCTTACTCCAGGTGTATGCAGATGGTACAGAAGCACTGACAGGCTCTTTGTAGGAAGCTAGTGACATTACATCTGCACGCTTATCAAACTGCAGGAGAGCAGCCTGGAGATAAAGGGAGGAAATTAAAATATAGATCATACCAGAAAACCTTCAGCATCAGACATGAAATCAGGATGAGGGAAGATCACGCACTGCATAGAACCTCCTACCCTGTCTACAAAGCGGTCTTTTCCAATGGCCACCTTTGCATTTCAGAAGCAAAATGACAGCTTCTGAGCAACAGACTTTCTAAGTAACCATTTTAAAACTGAGGCGTGCCTGTAAAGTAGTTTAGCTAAAAGATGTGCAACATTTTGCAAAAGCAATCATTTGTTCCCCCTCAGTTAAAGTACTGCCACACTAAACAATATCGCTAACGGGATCGCTAAAAAACGTCACTATTTAGCGATCCCGTTAGCGATGTTGCTGTGTGCGGCAGCTTCCAGCGACGAGCTTCCTGCTGGGATCTCGCTCGTCGCCGGAAACGATCCGGACCCTATTCTCGTCGCTGGCGCTCCCGCTGGGTGAGTATGTATCGCTGTGTGGCACCTTTTCTTAGCGATTTAGCGGTACTTTTGTACCGCTAAATCGCTAAGAAGATCGCTAACGGCGATAGCGTCGTTAGCTATATCGCTAAATGTGGCACACATTTAGCGATATTAAAACGATCCCGCTAGCGATCTCATTAGTATGCGCCGCTAACGAGATCGTTAGCGGGAGCGTTTAGTGTGGCAGTACCTTTAGAGCTAGCAGGAGGAGTGGGGTTGTTCACACCTGGAGTGGACAGGCTACATAAACAAGGATAAAAGCACAGAGCAAGTACATTATTTTGCTGGGCTGATATATAAAAGCAAGGGAGGACAGCAGCACCCAGGACAACACACACCAGGGGCAAACATTAGTGCAGCTGCACAGGGGCTTAAGAGGCAAAGAGCTCCTTTCCACCGCCAACAGGTGGAATCGTGCAGCATCATAACCTATTAAGATCACTGTAGGGGTCCCATATATTCCTTGCACTGGTGTGTTTTTTGTCTGCCAGTGCTGCACATCTAGCCTATATTACAGGCAGAGACACTGATGTGGCTGCAAACTACATACAGATGAAAATAGAGGAAGGTTTCAGACTGAAACTTAGTGCAATATTAACCAAGTGTAACCACCATTATGTAGATCAGTCACCCAGCCCTACCATGCCAAAAGGCATCCACAGCCTTTAATGTAGCACTAGCGCAGCCCTGACAATACACTTACAGGACCTTTGTAAAATGGGATATTCCTCTTTTCTGTGTACTGCAGATTGACAGCAATATCCTTATTCACATCCTCCTGTATGGCACTTAGCCTGTACTGTAAACACTCAAGTATTCTTTTAACAATACTATCAGTTTATGACTTTAGCATAATGGTCAGGCCTTACCAAGACATCAGCAAACCATGTCAAAAAAAGGAATTGACATCGCATGCTAGAAAGTCCAGTCAGCTAGCAACTATCTAGACAAGAGGTGGGGAACCTCAGGTCCCTGGGCCAATTACGGCCCTCGATGACCTTTTATCTGCCCCCCCGGGCAGATTCTCAGGGACTGCTTTCTTGGGCAGGGAGCTGTATTTTGATTGCTGCCAGCTCATTAATTTCTTCTTGCTCTGTGAGCACACACATACAGTGTTCTCTACTGAACACTAAAGGACGTGCAATGAAAGATTACATCTCGACACCAGTGCCAGAGTCAGGATGTACCTTGTGGGCAGAGTTTGTACAGCCCCCAAAGGATGGTATAAATATCCAAATAGCCCTTGACAAAAAAAAAAAAAAAAACAAAAGCCACTAAAACCTGCTAATTTTATGATAATATACAAAGATAAGAGAAAAAGGCAGGCACACAACAGCCCTAACATGTACACAGGAAGTTTAGCCCTCTTACAACATGTTACAGAATAAGTTATCAAAACCACTGGCCGGTATCAAGAAGTTATGCATATCTATATACTCCTGGATAAAAGTAACACTAATCTAAATAGAACATTACTTGCTAAAAGTTGCACCCACTAGTGGTTCACTTACAGCCACCCCCTCTACTTTTTTGGGGACATCTGATCATATATTCTTTAATTAAAGAAATTAATAGGATTGGGCTAGTAAAATGGGACTAAAGCAGATGCAAGTAATTCAGAAAGAAAAAAAAAAAAATCTGTAGACATGTCAGTAAAGGCTGGGTCTCACATAGCGATACACCAGCGATCAGGATCGCTGGTGTATCGCTACATTATCGCTGCTGAGCTGCCAAACAGGCAGCGATCAGTACAAGCGACACTGTGGGTAACATCGCTTAGTTACCTGCAGTGTACCTTGGATACCAGCGCCCTGATGCAGGGAGCTGGTAACCAAGGTACACAGCGGGTTTCTAGGCACAGCTCCGCGCCTGGAAACCCGCTGTGTACCTTGGTTACCAGCAGATCGCTGGTCTCCCGCCTGTCACACGCAGCGATGCGTGCCTGTCAGCGGGAGACCAGCGATCAAAAAAATGTCCTGGCCTTTCAGCGACGATCAGCGATACCCGGCAGGGGGGCTGATCGTCGCTGAATGTCACACACAGCGATATCGCTGGTGAGCTCGCTGC
Organism: Oophaga pumilio; assembly: GCA_009801035.1. Classification (NCBI taxonomy): domain Eukaryota; kingdom Metazoa; phylum Chordata; class Amphibia; order Anura; family Dendrobatidae; genus Oophaga; species Oophaga pumilio. Next base: position 130,850 of record VIAB01003337.1, read on the forward strand.
TGCGTCACAAAACTAGTGACTCAGCAGCGATCTCGCTAGTGATATCGCTATGTGAGATGGGGGCTTAAGAGTACAGGGAGAGCACTTTGTGTGCTTCAGTCATTCCACTGCTTTGTTGTGGGAAGTATCTTGTGTGCAAATCTCTAGAGAGTACAAGTCACTTTAGATTGATTAGTGTTCTTTTATTCATATGTACAATTCATAGACATTCTGGATAACAGTCAATATTTCTAGTATGCTATAGGAGAGGGCTACATTTTAGGTGTGGTCTGACTACTAATTATGCATTATCACACATCCTAGATGGCAGCTGTACAGGGTCCTGCAGGGGAGGAGAGCTTCAGTGAGGAAGTGGATCTGTATTGCATGAGCCCCATGTTTCTTACTCCAGATACTGCTTTGTGTTTTCTGAACTCCCAGATGTAGACCTCTAAGAACAGCATGTTGGGGTAGAAGATGGAGCATCCTTTGAATTAAATTACTAAATTACTACTTTAGTACATAAAGCAGAAACATTGAGCCACAGGGTGCATTGTTGTGTATTAGGGGAATGTTCCCTTTGCCAACATTGTACTGGTACATTGATATACACCATTCCATTATGAAGAGTTAAAGTTAGTGATTTTTTTCATAATGAAAAAGTTTCTCCATCCATGGTAGTAACTTTATAAGTGGAGAATAACCCTTCACATGGGGCAATGTTGCAGTACAAGCATAGTTTAACCTTGGCAAGTTAAAAAATATTCTAAGTGCAAGACTGAGGCCCCTTCACTTTCAGGATTGGTGGGAGTTTGAAAGGTACGACCCCCACAATCATGGTAACAGCATTAGCAATATGCTAGGAATATCCTTATGTTTTCTAGAATGATCACTGTTGCCACATCAGCTTACAGTAAAGTGTTAAACAATTTGCACATCACAATGTATGTGCCAAGACGCAGCAGGTTACTGCTCAACAAACTAGCTGACCTGCAGGTGCAGAGAGACCCCAACTGGGGCAAATGACAGATGTTTGCTACCAAACCCCAGGGGTTCATACTGACAATACCCTTTGTGTGAGGAGACTGCATAACTGGCATGTGGTAAAATCATGAAAGTCACAAGGTTGTGCAAATCAGCCAAAGGATCCTTTAATAACAAGCATAGAAAAAAAAAATATTTTGAGGCAAGGTACTTACAGTGTGATCAAAATAGATTTTAGCCAGTTGCAAAGTCATTTAAATTATTCTGTACATGTGAGTGTAGGGTGCTAGAAAGTTTCCTTATTCCACAACCTAAACAATTACAAGATGACCACTTGAATCAGCAGGTAGAGTGAAATCCTAACAGCATATTACAGGCCTTTAGGACTCAGCAGATCAATGTCAACTTTGAGAATTACAGAGGGACATCTGTCAACCTACAGGAGCAAAGCAGGGAGAAGCCACTGGGGACCAGACTCTTGAGCTAGTCAGTCACCAGACATTAAATGTATGTTACCTGAAATGAGGCAGCATTGGAGTAAAACATGCACAACTGTAGTAATAGAACCAATGTCTAATTCATGTGGCCAGGGTCATGCAGTAGGAATCTGCCATCAGGTTCCTTATTTATTGTTTACTGGTTAAAGGACATTGGACACTTCAGAGTCACATTACGTACTGCAATCTCCAGATCACCATGTAATGGCTCAATAAAAATAAGAGCCAGTCAATTTAACTTAATGATACCAAAGAATCCTAGAATGTTAAAGTCAGAAGGGACCTCAAAGATCATCATGTCCAACCTCCCCCCACCACCCATGCAGGATTCACTAAATCATGCCAGACAGATGTCTGTCCAGCCTCTGTTTGAAGACTCTTAATGAGAACTCCACCTCTTGGGGTGCCTGTTCCACTCACTGATCACCCTGTGAAAGTTCGCTAATATCTAATCTGTACCTTCTTACTTTCCATTTTACCAGCTAAGGTGTATTCTGATGTTCTGCAGCAGATGTGTGAATTATGAGAACACAAAAAGTAGAAAAAAATTATAGGGGTTATGTATATTACAAGACAGATTAGCTTAAAAACTTCAGGGACATTTCAGGGTCAGACAACCTCTAAAGCCCCCGTCTCACATAGCGATCTCGCTAGCGAGATCGCTGCTGAGTCACTAGTTTTGTGACGCAGCAGCGAGCTCACCAGCGATATCGGTGTGTGACATTCAGTGACGATCAGCCCCCCTGCCGGGTATCGCTGATCGTCGCTGAAATGTCAGGACATTTTTTTGATCGCTGGTCTCCTGCTGACAGGCACGCATCGCTGCGTGTGACAGGCGGGAGACCAGCGATCCGCTGGTAACCAAGGTACACAGCCGGTTTCCAGGCACCGTGCAGCGCTTGGAAACCCGATGGGTACCTTGGTTACCAGCTCCCTGCATCAGGGCGCTGGTATCCAAGGTACACTGCGGGTAACTAAGCAATGTTACCCGCAGTGTCGCTTGTACTGATCGCTGCCTGAGCTGCCTGTTTGGCAGCTCAGCAGCGATAATGTAGCGATACACCACCGATCCTGACAAGTGCATATCGTTGTCGGGATCGCTGGTGTATCGCTATGAGACCCAGCCTTAAGGCATTAAGGGGAATCTCAGGTTTTTGCTCTGTGATTTGAAAGCAGCATTATGTGATGTAGGAGCAGAGACCCCAATTGCAGCAATCTGTCACTGACCAGAAGACCACCACAGGAATAGGTGTAGTGTCTCCTGGTCAACTTGTGTTTAGCCCTGCCCCCACCACTGATTGACAGCACAATCTATATTAACAGCCACTGATCAGTAATGTGGGCAGGGTTACACAGGGCTCACCATTCAGTGCACTGCTACATCTGCAGTAAAAACAGATTCTATCACAGCTGCTGTGGTACACTAAGTGATACATTGCTGGAATCAGGGTCTGTCCCTACATGCTGCTGTCAGATTACATAGTAAAAGCTTGTACAGACATTTCCTTTACATGCTCTGTAGAGTGTTATGCCAGAGCTCTGAAAAGCAACTAGAAAGCTGTGAAGAGAAAAAAAAAAAAAAAAAACTTGATCAAGGCTCTCCTAGAAACAGCTGCACTTAGCAATGCTGCTGATATCCCAGACGTTGCATGGAAATTAGGGCTGAATGATGCAGAACAGAATGGATGCAGTATCAAGTCTAAAGCGATCAAGCAGAAATATAATTCTCTTAGCATAGAGCAATACCTGAAAAATGGAGAACCATCAACAACCTCTATCAGAACACATCTATATCAAAGTTTACAGTGGCAGCAGCTGATTCATCCTAGTGCTGCTCCAGCCTCTGATTAACACCTGAATTAGGACCATTAGGTCTGTGGTTTATATTGAACTACAGCAGGGATCGGGTGTTCTAGGATGATTTCATTAAGATTTTTAGGTTACTGAGCCACATGAATCTTGTTACTATATTTGGATACATGAACAAAACTAGCAGCTCCTAAGAGTACAGTAGAACTCCACTTGGACTTGTTAAAATGAATCATCTCAGACAACCCCCAGGGACCAACAGCTCATTGGCTTGGGATCCACTCCTGACAAAGCACCAGTTTATCCCACAACAGTGACTGAAATAGATGTATATGGCAGTCGATGTAGTGGAAGGACTGCCCAATCCCATCAGAACATGAGTGGCTCCAGTAAAGAGGGGACCCCCTTTAAGATGTACATATCACTTACGGTAAGTGGACATATGGCTAGAAGCTTTCTTCATGGGACAATCCATTCAGCCTTTATCTGGAGGCCAGGATTGGGCTTCAGATATGCAAGAGGGCATATGGATGAAGAGAATGAAGGGAATCATGTTAGAAAATAAAAGTTCTAATCAGGCAGCAACTCCAGGCTTTCTAGTGGAGGTCTCAAGTAGAAAACTAAGGACTTTGATGCCAGTTAATCAGTTATCTGAACATTTACAATAAGGACTTCAAAAATGTTCCCACTCCTTTTGCTCCCACCACTGAAGTCATCCCTTGTACTAGAAAAATATTTAGAATTGAGAGTCCTCAGTAGTTGATACCTTTTAATAGCTAACTGAAAAGATGGTAACAAATTGCAAGCTTTCGAGACTACTCAGGTCTCTTCATCAGGCAAAGACTAATACAAAATCTGAAGAATCACATTCATACACAACAGGACACAGGAATAATGCAATAGATAAGACAAGTGATGTAAAGCAGAACTATCAATATGAGAGAGGGATAAACCGTTGTGGCCATAAATATTGGACCAGTTCATAGATAAGGAGTGAATGTCCCCTGTACTAGGACATTCATGTCCATGCTGCAGTCTCATCCTTAGATTCCCTCAAGTAGTGATTGCTCCTGTGTTGTCAGAGAACTACTCACCATGCTGAACATAAGCATTATTATTTGCATATATTGTGCCATCATATTCTGCAGCACTTTACATACATCGCTGTCCCTGATTGTGAGCTCACGATCTAGATTCTTTATCAGTATGTCATTCCCTATCACTATGTCTTTGGAATGTGGGAGGAAACTAGAGAACCAGGAGGAAACCCACACAAACATGGGTAGAACATACAAACTTCTTGCAGATGTTGTCATTGGTGGGATTTGAGAGGCAGTACAGAGGCAAATACTCCAGTGCTGCAAGGATGCAGTGATAACCACTGAGCCACCACTGTGCATGGGGGGGGGAAAGGATTTAATTCAAACCACCTGATCTTTAACTCCATACAATTGTCAGGACAGTTAATAGACAGACAGATGCTTGGCCAATATTGATGAAATTTGTAGGATCAGCTGCCTCATGTGTATGGGGTAGTTACAAGCCTGTTTGTATGGACAGTCCAAGCATCATCTGTAAAACATCAGTTTCACAATTGTTTCCTACATGTCCCAAGTGTTCTTGCTGCACCATTCACTGCATTACCACAAAGCAGATACATCATTATGTTGTATAGTTGGTTGGCAGATAAGCATCTGAAATTTCAGTATGGCTAGATGCTGGGTATTTAACTAGCTCTGTAGGAGAGAACCACACAATGACCAGATCACACTGGTCTTAAAAGGGAAATTAGTCAAAACAAAAAGTCTTCTGACTCACATTATCCCAACTGGAGCCCATTATGCTGTATGGCAAGGAAGATTAAGATTTTCATTTGTTGCACTTGAAGCAGCAAAAACCAAATATTACACACAAAGCAAGCTGTGAACAGGCCAGCGGATCTAATGTGCACCGACTAGAAGCAGAGAAACATGAAATAGGTATCTGGGTTAGTACACCTGCAGGGAGATGACAGCACAGAGTGCCAGTGCTCAATATAATTGCCCAGCTCTTGCAGAACAAACATGACAGCAGCCAAAGCTTTAAAAGGAAAAGTCTTTGTAGTACATGGAGCGAGGAACAAAATGTGTTTTTAGGAGCTAGGAAGACATGACTCTCCATCAGTGCAGAAATTGGGGCTTATTCATCAATCAGTACAATTTATGTGCAGCTCTTCTCACAAAAGAAAAAGTTAGGTGTTCAGCATCATATATGCCTTTGGGGTTGGAATACCTCTAACATTTAGTTACATAATACACCATGTATGTTTGATATGCAGGACCCTACCCATCACAAGAACAGGGGGTCCCCATTTCCTGGTCTAAAGTACCTTTGTACACATTTCCATAGAAGTCTAGAAGAGCTAAGCAAACAGCATCCTTGTGTTAAAAGGTTTCACACAACATAACACTTCAGAACGGTGCGTACTGGTCTGCAGCCTCCCTGCAAGTTGGTGGAAGTGCTCCAATTTCACAGTTTAAACCAGCAGCATGGTTGCACTACTGGCCTGAACTTTGCCCCTACAGTATTCAGATGAGTGCAGGATACTCAGTGGTTAGCACTGCAGCCTTGCAGCACTGGGTTCAAATCCCACCAAGGACTACATCTGCAAGGAGTTTGTATGTTCTCCCCATGTTTGCAAGGGTTTCCTCCCACATTCTAAAGACATACTGATAAGGATTCTGGGATTGTGAGCCCCATTGTGGACCATGCCAATAATGTTTGTAAAGCAAAGAGGAATTAATGGCGCTATATAAATGAGTAAAATAAATAAAAACTGAAGCTAGCAGCATCCAGTTGGCCATCTTCAGAACTCATGCATAAGTGAGCAGAGCATGGACTCTGCAGACACCTCCATTTACAGGAGGGCACATCAATGGGTGGACAGGGGTAGGTTGCACACAAAAAAATCCCATATACAAGATATTGAGAGCCTATACTCCGAAGCTAATGTTGTAAAAAACATAACTGACTTCAATGGAGAATGATAAAATGTGTATGTACCATCTGCTTTGCATTGGTAAATGATTGCCTGTGGAGAGACTGCCTGTCTCCCCACAGAACAGCCCTTTATGGCATTTTGTGGACCAGAGTATGAGGCTACAGGTCATCTGGATAGAAATTTTCAAGTCACAAGGAGATATATTATTGGCAAAAACTCTGGATGCTTTTTACACGGGGGGATCCCTTTCAATTTTTGTGATTCTCTCTTCTGAGACCCATAAGCTATTTTATATTCTAAAAAATACCATGAGAACAATAAGTAGAAGATATTCATCAATTTAAGTTACAGATTAAACAGTATTAGTGACTACAATTGATAGATTAATAAACACCAGTGGTGCACAATGCAGAAAATGAGGTTATTAACATTTCCAGCTCAGAGGCATTGTATCAATCATTCTCAGCAATTGGCTACAGAGCAGCTTATTTGTGTGCTGGGAGACTGGCATAACCCATTTATACACCTCCTGTGGTTTCAGGTCAGGCTTTTACACTAGAGGCCACATTACACATCCCAGATGGGTGTGGCAGCTAGGACCTAGCATCTCACAGCCTCCATGCACTCCACACTAAGATTGTAACAGACTTTCAGATAAAAAATGGAAAATTCATTAGAGATTTAAAATTTTTACATGAGGATGACAACAACATCCTAACCTCATATCCAAGTGCCACACATCATTGCCAGAGGTCAAGTACTGGAACAATGATCTGCAACCTGTGGCTCCTAGGTGGCAAACTACAGTCTTCAACATTGTATGGTCACAGTTTTGCAAGCCACAAAAAAAAAATAAAGTGGGGAACAGCCCTACGAAAATTCCATCAGCTGGGTGTGGTCATTATAGGGTCTACCTCAATTAGGACCTTTATATTTCTAAAACAGAAGGCCAACTATGACTCTTGCTCTGCATGGGGGTGTTGTGTCCAAGAGCAGACAACTTAAATGATATGTAGAGAAGACAACAATGGGGTTGATAACCATGAAAATTAGTCAAACCCAGGTTAGTGACCCCTTTAATTATAATTGGCACCTACACCACTTTGCAGGCACTGGTTTAAAGTGACCTAAAAAGCTGCCAGAAACTGAACTATAATGTTCTGCACCTATTGGAAGTCTAGCTAGTTTGGAGCAAGATGAAATACAAGCATTCAGTACTGGATGGTCTGGTTCACAAAATTCATTGTCTAACGCAGGCAACACGTGATGGCCATTAAAAACCAGAGTGAAACCTAGGTTAAAGAATGGGTCTCAAATTGAGGCCTCCCCATGCATTTGCTGGATCAGAGTATATATTGCCTTGTAGGATCATCCAGTTTTCTGGGATGCTGCAGGGTGTTCCTACCAACAAGTTTATGGCTGGAGGTTTAAAACAGCAGGACACACCATATTAGCAGACGCTCCTTAGAATTGGACTAGCAAATAATAGCCTGAAGACATTAACTGATGTAGCTAATAGGTAACTGTCCCAAGTGATGTTAACCAGGTGGGTACCATAACAATACCACCCAGATGCCTAGACTAGTGTGGTTTCACTCAAGTCCTCGTTGAGAAACTAATAGTTGCCTGGAAAATAATAAAACAAATCGGTGGGTTTCATGGTGCTTAATGAATACCAAGTAAACACTTTACATAATGTTCTGCAACAGTAATAAGCCCACTCTGGTGCCAGACCTACTAACCCCTCAAATTACTGAAAGTGGCACACTGAAGAAAGTTTCACAGGATTGATATTTTACAGCTGCTATAAGGCATCTAGAGTAGGACATGACTGGCACCACCGCAAGATGTCACGGTGTTGTCCTAGGGGTTTTTGATCTCAGGGGTACAGCAGTGATGTAAACCAGGCCAAGCACATCCTGACTAAACTCATCCTACATAGCCAAGACAATGCAGAGTCCTGGGTGTGGTCCTCAGACAAAGCACAGCTCAGGGGAGAAAAGCAATAAAGTGAGCCTCGTCAGCCTCATGTACAAGCTCTTCTAGCCCCAATCACTGAACCACTTCACATTCACCAATATCCAATTGGACAATGCATTTATGGCCAATTAGCCATAGACCACTTACAACAGCGTCCTCTGCTGGAAGACAGAGGTCCATACAGGCAGAAATAGAAGCCAACAGCTGTGTATAAGACCAGATAACTAATCTAAAGTCTAGTAGTACAATTCTATCACCTGATTACAGAAGAACCCATTACACATCCTTCCAAGAAGACAATCTCATCCATTTTAATACCCTGTAACAGCTGTTGAGTCACACCCATAGACCAAATCAGAAAGTGAAGGGTTAACTCAAGGCTTGGCGCAATTAGTTATATAACTTGAAGATTTTGACCAGTTCACCAAGGAGGCATAACACCACACCACTTATTACCCCACATTAGCCACACCCTACAACCACTTTTAAAGGGCCACACCCAAGCAGAGTCAGCAAGTGGAGGGTTAAGAAGGAGTTTAATGATGGAGCAGAAGGCAATAATTTTAGTTTAATGGCTTGGAAATAAGTAAATGTAAGACAGCTGCACTGAGGGCAGACAGGAGGGCAGCAGAGCCAGCAACATCGCCAGCCTGGCAACTGAGCTCCCTCACAGCTGTGACATGGTCACACCCATGTCCAGGCAGCAAGTAAAGGGTTAAAGCCAAATCATCACCCCAGGGTCTCACCCAGTTCAACCCAAACAATGGTGGCACACACTGGTCCTGGGTGATGCACAATGGGGGTTGTAGTTATGGACAGAAGCGATCAGACAGCAGATACCACTCATGTGCCCTCCCAGTACCAGCTGTGACAGGCACACCCAGCTGCCAGGTAGGCAGCACCCTAGAGCCACATGTCTGCTGGGTGCTGTGCCAGCTTCTAGTACACCTGATACCAGTCCTAGCCTGCCTCTAGGAATCAGGGCTCATTAGCATATGGAAGCGAGGTCAGGTGGAGGGACAGCACTCACCTGCCGGTCAGTCACCCCTTCTCCCAGCTCCTCCACGATGCCAGCGCACTCCATGCCCAGGGACACTGGCATAGATGGCAGGCGGTCGCACACCCCTTGTCTGGCCAGGAGGTCGGAAAAGTTCAAGCCGCAGGCTCTGACCCTGATGAGCAGCTCCCCGGCCTTGGGCTTGGGCTGCCCCTTCTTGGTCTGCAGCTTCACTTTATCATAGCCGCCGTGTGCGGACAGGACCAGGGACCTGTAGGTGACTTCAGGCTGCGGGGGCTCTGCTGGAGCGGCGGCTGCTGCCTCCTCCGCCGGCTGCTTCTCCTCCGGAGCCTCAGCAGCTGGCGCCTCCTGTATCTGCTCCTCCGCTGCCTGGGTCTCCTCAGGCTTCTGCTGCTCCTCAGGCTTCTGGGGCTGGGCAGGGGCAGCTTCTTCTCCCGCAGACATGGTCGGTGGCTCGCAGTGTTATCCCGGAGACAGGCACAGCACAATGCTACAGCGGCGGGGAGTGTCCGGCTCTCAGCTGAGCAGACTGGGAGGAGAGGAGGGGCTGCTGGCTCACCGCGCTTTATACCGCCCGGTTAAAGAGACAGGATACAAGAGTGCAGCAGTTACCAATAGCAACCAATGAGACTGCGGCTCACATCAAGTTGAAAAATGAATGCCGTGATGTGATTGGTTGCTTTGGGCAGCTGCTTCCATTTTTTCTTTCCTGCACGATGATAAAATATGTTTTTAATTTGCTATTATGGCTTGTGCTGAGGTTACCAATCCGTGCCTGGCAGACTGGCATGAGGCCCTTTACCTTTCTTGAGTGCCCACACCTTGCCTCCATAGTAAATATAGACTCAGGGTTCACATAAGACAATGTTCACACAGGGGGGTTTTCAGGAATTTTTTTTATCGTTTCCAATAAACGCCTAAAAAATGGCTGGTCAGTAATTTACCTCAGTATTCGGTCAGTATTTTACCTCAG
>VIAB01003338.1:30408-52933 GCA_009801035.1 Oophaga pumilio
CCCATTTTGGAAATTATACTCCTTTGGGAATTTATCTGCAGGTGCAGTGACTTTTGACTCCATGGGTGTTTTCTAGAGACAAGCAGTAGTGAATGTTGAGTGAAAATTGCAAACTGCCGTTGTAGTGACCAGTACCTTATGCCCAGCTCATGCTTTTGGAGACACGCATCCTTAAGTTAAGCAGGTTCTCATCACTACAGAAATGCCAGACATGTGGGCCCTAAGGGTACATACTCACTGGCGACGAAAACGTCCAACGCTCGCATGTGAAATCCAAGCTCTGGCGCTGGCACTCGGGAGTGGAGCGAGCGGCTGCATATAAATACACTCCACTCCCAAGTGCCGACACCAGAGCTGGGATTTCACATGCGAAAATCGGACGATTTCCTCACATGTATGAGCCCTAAATGTGGTTTAGACACACTAGGGCTTAGAAGACGGGTGGGGCATCTGGGTTTGGGAGCACAGAATTTGCTGAGTTTATTTTTATGGGGCGAGGAGCCATTTTGCTTTTCAAGAGCCTTTGTGCTACCACTGTAGGGTTGAGCATTCCGATACTTCCGATACCTGAAATCCAATGTAAGTCTATGGGAACAAAATATCGGAAGTAAGTATCGGAAGTACTTCCGATATTTTGTTCCCATAGACTTACATTGGATTTCAGGTATCGGAAGTATCGGAATGCTCAACCCTAGCTACCAGTAACATGGAAGTCCCCTATATTTCTATTGACAGATGACAGACCTGAGTGGTGACTTGCTTTTTTTGTGGATGGAGTTGAAGCTTTTATTGGGAACATTTTACATAACATTTATGATCACATACATCCGGCGCTCTATGCTGACCACTTACTTTGGAGTTTCCATCTAAATCTCCGAGCTACGTCACAGATGTAACCCCCGAGAGATCCATTCATTTTAATAAGGCAGCACACTTAGTCTGGACTCAGCCTGGCCTCTGTTCAGCTCTGTCCTTTTCAGAAGTGAACAAAACTAGTCGACCGCGCTTTTATGCTCACCTAAGAAAGACTGACTCCGCCGGATCACAGGTCCTATGGCGTAGACAGTGCCTCCATCTGCCTCATTGTAGGGAATCTTCCGCCGGGGTTTCCACCTGAATCACCTGTTTCAGAGATTTACATGTGTAAGCGCTCAGAGTAGAGCGCAGGATAAATGTGCACTGAGCCTTACTGTGATCTTTGGGAGGCAGAATGAAAAAATCATCAGCAGGTGAAGAATTGGCTTTATTTATTTTATACCGCACGTAGAACTGTGTAAAAGTTAGACGACTTTATTCTCTGGGTTGGTGTGATTACAGCAATACCAGATTTATATCAGATTTTTATGTTTGGCAGCTATCATACAGTAAAAGATGCTTTTTATTGCAAGAGTAGTTTGAATCACCATGCTTAGACAGCAATATTTTTTCTATATTTCGGTCAACAGTCATGTGACAGAGTTTTTGCTGGATGAGTTGACATTTTTATTGATATCATTTTTGGGCACATGACATTTTTTTCATCTCAATGTATTCAGATTTTTGGGAAGGTAGAATAAACAAAAACCAGCAATTCAGGGTTTGTGTATTTTTTCAGACCATTCCACGTGTGGCAAAACTGATAAGGCACCTTTATTCATCAGGTCAGTACAACTACAGCGATATAAATGGGGCATAGTTTTTTTATGTTTTGGCGCTTTTACACAAACTATTTTATAGGAAAAAAAAAAATTTTTGCATTGCTTTATTCTGAGAGCCAGATTTTTCCGCTGACCAAGCTTTATGGCGGCTTGTTTTTTTGCGTGACAAGACGACGTATTCAGTGGTACCATTATTATTTACATTAGACTTTTTGATCGCGTATTATTGGACTTTTTGTTCAGCGGTATGATGATAAAGCATGGTGTGAAATTTGGTACCCTTGAGGTGTTTCTTCAGGTTTGGAAACAGATGATAGTAGGAGGGAGCTAGATCTTATTAATAAGGTGAGTGGTCAACCAGCTGGAAGCCCAACTCCGCCAGTTTTGCCTTGGTCGCTTGTGCAGGGTGAGCAGAGGCGTTGTCTTGCAGGAACAAGATTCCTTTGGACAGCTTGCCGCTCCTTTTGGCCTTCAGAGCTGATGATCCAGCTTCTTAATAAAATAAAAATATTTATCAGATCCATTAAAGAGAAAAAATAGCTGCACAGACAAAACTGAGTCTAAGAACACACGCCGTGTTCAAAACACGTTCAGTTCTCTCATTGCCATCCTTCCTCCGGGTTTCCTGGCTGAGCATGTTTGTGCAGCTATGGATCATCTTTTCTTTTACAAGCATCAATTTAGCGTCTGACAGAGACGCGATCCCGTGCTTCTTTGGAGTTCATAAGGAACTCTTTATCATGTAGTTCAAACTTTGGTGCATCTTTCAAAATGTCATTTTCCCTATGTGCAGGCTGTGTAGTGTAGTCATGTAGTATTACAATACGGTTTTATTGCCCCGAATGACAAACCTTACTGACTTTAGTCTGTATTTACATTTGACGCCATCCAGTTAAATAGTTAATTATAATGTTTTTGGTTATAAAGAACGCTTTTTCTAATAGTATTTTATTGATGACTTAACAACTCCTAAAACATCTTTTGATTTTTTTTTTTTATACAGACACATTGTGACCATGTAACAGAATAACATAAGACAAACACTGAACATAATGTGACTATTCTAGCTATAAAATGTACATGGGACATTAATATAAAAAAAAAAAAAAGGAAGTACAATGCACCAACTTAACATCGGGTTTTAAGCTCATCATAGTGAACAGTTTCTGTATAAAATAAAATATTTGGTCGCAGTCATTGCAGTTTTCCCTGGAATGTTAAGAATGAGAAGTGAAATTGTAAGACTTTAAGGAAGGAATCAAGTGTGCATAACTGTCTTAACTTTGCATTATAAATTGTTGAGTTCTAGTAGTGTTTGGTCCAGAACTTGGTGCATTCCCATATTTTCTTCTTTGGCATTTGCCAGTTTGTCTGAAAGAAAAACCATAACAATAAAGCATCTGTGCAATTAAACGGTTAAAGAGGAATTATGTTTTCAACTATTCGAGTATGTTCACACAGGGTGGATATATTGCAGATTTTCCTCCCAGATGCATAATGCATAGTAGATCACAAAAGCAGCAAAAATGGAGAAGATTCAACAAATCTGATCCATGTGCTGCAAAAAAAAAACAAAAAAACAACTATCTATGAAAACATTATCCTAACAGCATGTGAATTGTTTTCTGGGGTCTTTAACCTTTTCTTATGCATGAATTAAAGAAGTTTGATATAACCAAAAAAAGGAGCATCCAGCCAAAGTAGCTAAATATAAAAATACAATTTATTGATACTTATAGACAAACATTAAAAACACCATTCACAAGCGTATGTCAATAGATGAAAGTATAAGAGTGATGTAGCAACAAAGAACCTGAACTACATAAATGGGTAAGATACACAATATTCAAACTGTCAGCCACAGTGTCACCATAGAAGGGGGCACAGTGTGTATAAGTAACCAGTGTTTACTAAGATATGTTCCCTCACACACAGATAAGTATCTAGGAGTGTGAAAGGTGTACTGGTGACAAATTGCGGCCATATAATCTATATAAGTACATTGCCTAATGAGATCTGTGTACCAGAGAACAAGGGGCAAGGAAGGAAATGGGGTAAAAGTAATCCCATCTCCATAAAGTCCCACTAATCAGGGAATGAAAAGAGGTAGTGCTTACCCATATTATGTGTCGGCAGGAACGTGCCTCTTAGTAAACACTGGTTACTTATACACACTGTGCCCCCTTCTATGGTGACACTGTGGCTGACAGTTTGAATATTGTGTATCTTACCCATTTATGTAGTTCAGGTTCTTTGTTGCTACATCACTCTTATACTTTCATCTATTGACATACGCTTGTGAATGGTGTTTTTAATGTTTGTCTATAAGTATCAATAAATTGTATTTTTATATTTAGCTACTTTGGCTGGATGCTCCTTTTTTTGGTTATATCATACTATGCAGGGAGTTGCTGTGTTTCCACTGTGAAACTATGTACATTTTTGTAACCCATGGTTTCGGTTCTAGTTTATTATGAATTAAAGAAGTTGTCCACTACTTGGACAGCTACTTCTCATACCCCATGCCTGGCCCTGATAAAATAAAGCCTATACTCTCCTCTCGTGCTAGCGCCATTCCAGCAGTGTTGGCAATCGCTCTCCCCGGGGCTCTCGTGTGGTTGTTGTGACACGTGAGCCCGGCGCCCAATCAGCGCTGGCGTCACAGTCCCCGCCTTCTGTCGAACTGAACATAAAGAGTAAGTCAGCCCTCACTTCCTCTTTATGTTTAATTCGTATGAAGGTGAACAGGGACGCCAGGTTCACATGTCACAACAACCACATGGGAGCCCCCGGAACACAAGTGCAGACACCACTGGAACAGTGCAGGCATGGTAGGAGAGTATAACATTTAGATCAAGAAGGGGGTTGTCCTAGTGGTGTACAACCCCTTTAAAATACGTGGAAATTTTGCAACAAATTATCTGGTGCAAATTTGCCACGTATATTCATATTCTAATTGACTGCAAGAGACAAACACAACATAAAAGAAAAAAAAAAAAGTATCTGTACAAGTAACAAGGTGGAAAGTATGTACGAGTCTGTATTCAAGGACACTAAATAAAAAGCTTTACTATTTGTGCGTATACTACTTCTAGTCTTCTATTGTGATACTACAGGAAGCAGATCTTGTGTATCGAAAGTAACCTTTTTCATACATGCACCACACCACACACACATAGTAAATACAGAAAGGAAAGAATGAAATAATGAAAGTGTGCAGATAGATTTTTATTTCAAGAGAAGTGCAGAAAGTCATAGACAAAGAATAGTAGCCAACAGAAAAGTTGAGAGCCATGTGACATGGAACCCATGAGTAGTCTACAAGGAGGTCATGTCATTGAGAGCATGGTCTAGTTCCTCACTGATGGCCTTGTACTTTAGCTTCTGGGCATACAATTCGTCTATCATAGAGAAGAAGCAGAGATCATTCAGAAGGGCGGGAGGAGAGCCGAGCACAGATGTAGAGTAGTATGAAGGAAGCGTGGAAGAGAAAAATCTTGTTACTACACAAATACATTGTAATATAAATGTTCTGTCTATAAAGCAATACTAAATTCTTAAACAATGTCAAGCACAAACTTTTAGTGTTAGAGAAATGAAAATTCAGATGAAAAGGTACGAGTTATTCTACCATACACTTTCTAATGTTTGGAAAATTTCAGTGCTCTAATACCCCCTTTCAACACCATTTTAGAAAAACATGGCTGCTTTCCACCAGAACAATAACAAACATGTTCAATTTTGATCCTAGTCACGAATCTAAATAATCCAGTCAAGTCTATGGGTCAGTGAAAAACTGACTGCACAAAGGTGGCATCCTAGTTGCATTGTTTGATACAAGAAGCTTGGTAAATCTGCATTTTGTTGGCATAGTAGAAAAACTTATGAAAAACACTAATGGTTCATACTCATCTGAGTTTAGAAAATTAGTTTGATGTTGATCCCGAAACGCTGGACGAACATCATGTGATTACAATGTGATTTTTCTCACCTAGCATCCCTATGACATGTGTACGCATTGCGTTTTTAACATCAGCTTTTACATACAGAAATTGTAATTTCAAGCTAGTTTACTATCTAATAGATATATGTATATTGTATATTTTTATCAGTGCAGGGACTGTGTAGTTTAGTGTACATATAAGAAAATAAAATGGCACGGGGGTCTCCCTACTTTTTCTTAACCAGCTGAGGGAAAGTCGTCTGATGTTTATAGTCTGGGAAGGGAGTAATTAACATGGAGCTTCCCAGGCGATTAATATCAGCTCACAGATGTCTACTTAGCCTTAACTGGCTATTAAACTGAGGGGGGGGGGCACCACAAAAAATAATTATGACATGGGGTTTCCCTTATAACCACCACCAAAGTATGGGCATATAACTGCGTGCAGATTTTAATAGGCTAGGAAGAGGCCATGGATATTGTCTCCCTCCTAGACTAAGAACATCAGTCACCCCAAAAATTGTGCATCCATAAGAGCCTGCAGCTGTCTGCCTACCCTTTGTTGGATATTATTATAAGGAGGACCATGTCATAATTATTGTTTTTTTTTTTTTTCTTTTGGCCCCCTCCATTTTAATGACCAGTAAAGGATAATTAGACAGCTGTGAGCTGATAATAGCCTGGGAAGCTCCATGTTTGTTATCCCCTTCCCAGACTATAAACTTCAGCCCACAGCTGACTGCTTTCCCTGAGCTGGTTATTAATTTTTCTTTATTAGGTAAATGCATGAACATTAAACTACAAAGGCACTGGACTAATCATGTCACTGAAATCTTTCTATGTATATATCTATTCTGAAAGCTCACGCTGTGAATTTACTGTACTCTGCTGATGAAGTGTTGTGTTTTCTAGGAGATGGGTGAGTAAAAATCATATGGCACACGCGTGATCCATGTGCCATGCGATTTTTTTCCCCTCTCACCTGTTGACTTGCATTGGCAAGTCTTGTCCGATATAAACGGCCACTCGCTGCATGCTGCATTTTTTTTTTAGTCCAATCAGAGAAAAAAAATTAGCAGATGAGCACTGAATTATCGACCAACATTAGTCAGAGTGCAATCCGATTTTTATTTGATTGCTCTCGTCTCTTTTTAATGCAGAGGAGTATTAGCCCTAACTGTAAAAAACTGACACTGGCCAAATACTGATGAAATCTGACCCAAAACACTGAATTTGGTCTATTTTTCAACTTTTTTTTGTGCATTCGTACTCCTAAAATCTATTCTTAGGCCTCAATCAAAAGTCCATTTTTCACAGACAGAAAATATACCCATTATAGATCATGGGACTTTTTTTTTTTTGGTCCGCAAAAAAAAGGAAAGTCACTGAAACAAGTTTTTTTTCACGGATCAAAATCACCCATAAAGAAAAAAAATTCTATGGCTTCTTGAAAAGCTTGAAGATGACAAACAGTGTACTCAGTTTTTAATATTGCAATGGATAGGAGCTTTTTTTTTTTTTTTTAAATCTAACCCCTTCAGGACATTGAGATCTTCTGTTTTTCGCATTTGTCTTTTGCTCCCATTCTTCTCAGAGCCATAAATTTATCTTTCCGTCAATAAGGTAGTGTGAGGGCTTGTTTTTTTTTGTGGGATGAGCTGTACTTTTGAACACCATTAATGTTACCATATAGTGTATTGGAAAACAAAAAAAAAATCCAAGTGCAGTGAAATTGCAAAAAAAGTGCAATTCCACAATTGTTTTTTGGCATTTTACCATGTTCACCAAATGCTATTTAGTGAAAAAAAAACAAAAAAAAAACATTTTTCCGAGACCCGTAGCGTATTCATTTTCAGGATCTGGAGCCGGGTGAGTGCTTATTTTTTGCGTGCCGAGCTGACGTTCTTATTGATATCATTTTGGAGTAGATACTATGTTCTGATCTCGCTTGTTATTGCAGTGTTGCAGAGACCAAAAAACAGTAATTAGCATTTTGATTTTTTTTCTCATTACACCGTTTACCGATAGGAATAATTCTTTTTATACTTTGATAGATGGGGAGTTTCTGAAACTGGCAATAGCAAACATGTATTTTTTATGGTTTTATTTTGAATGTTGCAAAAAGGGTGATGATTTCTACTTATATTTTTAAAAACTTTTTTAATATTTATAAAAAAGGTTTTAACTTTTCACTTGTTTCAATAGTTTCCTTAGGTGACTTGAAGCTGCGATCATCTGATCGCTTGTGCTACACGTAGCAGGATTGATCTATTATGAAGGCCGGCCATGTGGCAGCGTTCCTAGCAGATCAGCAGTGACAACCACGAGTCTCCTGCAGACCCCGGGTTGTCATGCCAGCCAATTGGCGCCCCACGATCATGTGACAGGGCCGTTGATGGGCAGAGCTAGTGACACATCCGGTTTGCTTGAGTTAAATGCTGCTGTCAAGAGATTGACAGCGGCAATTAACATGTTAAGAGCCGCAGGAGGATCGCAATTCCACCTGCAGCAGTTAGGGGCACATGACAGCTGATCATATCAGGTGTCATGTGCCTGAAAACATGCAGACTTAGAGCTGAAGACAGCATTCAGTGGCGGGACACGACCTATGAAGTATATATATTCACGTCATAGGTAGTGAAGGGTTAAACCACCAACTCATGAATGAGGCCTTGAAGGGTTATTCCCAGAAACACATTTTTCACAAAGCATGTTAAATGCATAATATACAGCCCAAGCACGACAAAGTTTATTTTTATTTTACTTTGTGTCTTCGTCCGTCTGCCCCTCTGCATCTAGTTTCACATAGCTAAATGTGCGGTCCTATTATCTGCTTAAACTATATTTGCCAGCAGCAATGCCTTCTCCCCAGCACTCTTTACCAGCCCACCACTTGAGTCATCAAGCTAATTTAAGTGTAAAATTCAACTTGTACACTCTCTGCTGCTGTACAGTACCTTGCCTGATCAATTTTATCTTCTGCCATCTATGTCAGGAAAGCTGCCTGTGTAGTTTTAAAATCATTGTTAGCCATTTCTAGCAGAGCTCAACTCTCCTGCATCATCTCACAAAAGCAGTGCTTCTTGCCTGCTGCTGACAGATAAGTTTAAATGAACCTGCAGACCAATCTTGATATATACAGCAGAGGATTATCTTTTGACATATGCATCATTTGTACTTTCGTATTGCTGGTCTTCACACCAGGCAAACATGTCAAGTAATCTTAACCACTATAGACAGCCTCATCCTGCAGTTTGCGCCTTTCAGCCTCTCTACATATAGCTCCATCCAGCAGTACATTGCTCCTCTGTTACCAGCACAACGCTACTTTCTAGTATGAGCCCTCTACAGTAATTGAGGATCTACCCCTTTCCATTACATCTCACACAGTAGAAGCTCAAACAAACAGTTTCCAAAGGCACAGCAGCATTGGCAGAATACAAAAGAATGCACTGTGCTTGGATTGGCCATAAGCACCAACTACTACAAACTACACGATGGTTCCAATGACACCTCAATGGTCTGGCGATATAGGATTCTTCAGGTTAGTAGAAATGGGGGGGAGGAGCTTTTTTATCAAGTGGTCAAAAAAAAAAAAAAAAAAAAAAGAAATGAAATTTGTGTCATCAGAAAATGGCCTATTAAATCAAGTTTCTTTGGTCAATGTATTATTCTCATTTTTTTAACTACATATCACAATCCATATTAAAAAAAAACATAACTCTTGCAATTTTCACGCTGGCCACAGGGGTTTTTAATTTTATTTTTTTATTAGACTATTTCAGGAAACACATACCTAACATCAGGGTATGACCAACGTGCCTGCTTAACTCTCCTGTGCAAATTGCATGACCACCATTTCCTTTTTATTATGGAATGCAAAAACTTGATTTAAGTAAGGGGTCATTTTCTGATGATCACTTCCCTTTAGGGGGAAACTGGACCAACGATGCCATTTCTAATACGTATATTGCATTTGAGTCCTATCTTATTTAATTTTTTTTTTAAACCATTTATAAAAATGGGCAACATTTTAAAATTACAGCTTACCTTCAAGGTCATCAATAGTTTTTTCTAATTTGGCAACTGTTCTTTCTGCAAATTCAGCCCGGGTTTCTGCCTATTAAGGAATAAGGAAAAATTTTTATATATGTAGGAAAGCAAAATACTGACTCAATACAGATTACCTTCATAACTCACACATTGGCAAATCACTACAATGCTTTTCTATGTTGCCTCCCATTACAGCCTTATTACCTCTTTCAGTTTGTCTGTTAAGATCTTTATTTCCTCTTCATATTTATCTTCTTTTTCAGAATACTAAAAAACGAAGAAAAAAAAAAAAAAAATCAATATCCAATGATTGAACTGGTACACAATTGAAAATCAATTTTAACTTTTCTAGCTTGGATTTCAGTGTTACTCCAAAAGCATGCACGTTCAAAATGTGAAGAGTTATAAACCTGTGGCTCCAGTTCACAGTAAGGTTTAAAAATGTTTTTGTGTCTAGAAGATTCAGACCTTTTGCCTGTATGCCAGTGTGCAGCATGTAGCACTCTATACAGTGGCATCTGTTGCGAATAGGCCCTGTGTATAGTTTTTTTTATGTTGTCTGTATATCACACACTTGGCCCGTTGCATTTAAAAGGGTATGCTCAAATTGTCTCGAGCAGCTCCGCGCCATGCAGTCTCCTTACTGGCAGGTTTCTTTAGTAGGGCGGCACTACTCCTTGGGTGACAGTTCTTGTGAGAAGTAGAACGGTAGTATTAGTATAACTACAAAGCTCAGCACAAGTTTTTAGATAACACATTCAGCTATCAATGGTTTGTTCGCAAGTCTATATGGTCATCACCGTACTTATATAAATAACTGCATTTGAACAAACAAAACTCCAGACAGCAAGAGCAAGCCTGAGCTGCGTTTAGGAGAGCCACCCTTAATGCAACCAATCGTGGAGTCTGGTGAGTTTGCAAGATTTACAACAGCAGCTTTTCAGGAGCTTAGAGGGAAGTACGAAGAATACTGCAGTATAGCAATCAATGGGTCAGAGAGAGCTACTGGTATGTTAGGTGCTAACCCCTTTCCCGGAATACAACTACTGTGCAGACTCAGCTAGGGTCTGAGCAGGCACTTGTAGCAGATCTACATGGAAGACCGCTGTACACTATGAAAGATAAAAGCTCTCATTGCAGAAGAATGACAGCAGATAGAAAAAGCAAGTCAATTGCAAACTTGCTTTATTTTCATGCTGTCTAATTTAAGGATGTGAAAATACCCCTTTAATATTACCATGCACACAATTATTATACCCTCACCTTTTCAGATTGAGCTTCCAAAGATTTTAAGTTGTTAGTCACATTTTTCAATTCTTCTTCCAAATCACCGCATTTTCTAAAATAAGAAAAAAAGGTTAAATAAGCAAAATTAGGGTAACAGCTAGGTGAATATTCAGCTATAAATCAGAAAATGAACTAATGTTTAAAGTGAACCCGTCACCTCAGAAAATGCCATTTATCTGCAGATATAGGGTTAATACACAAGTAAATAGAATTACAATGCTACCCAGCTACATATTTTCTCCTGAGAGCCACCGGCTTTCAGTCATGGGGCGTGCACTGAGTGACTACAGACACCGCGCACTGTAAGCACATCCTGGCACTTTGTCACCTTGCAGAGCATCTGTGTAGAATGAGCCGTAAAAATGTCAGACGGGCTTACAAAGTATAGAGAGTGGTGCTATGATCATCCAGCAGCTTTCGGGAAGAAATAGGTTCATTTTGTTCCTGTAGCTGCACCTTCAGTAAAGTGGCATAGTAACATTGTATTGGCATTAACCTACAGATTAACCCCATATCTAAAGGAAATGATCAACACAGAAAATTACATTTACCTGCAATGAGAACCTTCCACCAAGTCTATAGCAGCCCGTTTTTGCTTGTATTTTATGCCTGCTGCTCTGAGTTTTTGTTTTTCCTCTCCAAATCCAATATACGGTTGCAGAGATTTTTCTTTGGTTTTTAAGCCCCCGTCTCACACAACGATCTCGCTAGCGAGATCGCTGCTGAGTCACTAGTTTTGTGACGCAGCAGCGAGCTCACCAGCGATATCGCTGTGTGTGACATTCAGCGACGATCAGCCCCCCCCCTGCCGGGTATCGCTGATCGTCGCTGAAAGGCCAGGACATTTTTTTGATCACTGGTCTCCCGCTGACAGGCACGCATCGCTGCGTGTGACAGGCGGGAGACCAGCGATCCGCTGGTAACCAAGGTACACAGCGGGTTTCCAGGCACCGCGCAGCGCCTGGAAACCCGATGTGTACCTTGGTTACCAGCTCCCTGCATCAGGGCGCTGGTATCCAAGGTACACTGCGGGTAACTAAGCGATGTTACCCGCAGTGTCGCTTGTACTGATCGCTGCCTGAGCTGCCTGTTTGGCAGCTCAGCAGCGATAATGTAGCGATACACCAGCGATCCTGATCGTTGTCGGGATCGCTGGTGTATCGCTATGTGAGACCCAGCCTTTAATCAAAGGGACATGACTCACAGTGTGATTATGTAGAGCAGCCTAAAGATATGCCCTAAGGAAATCCTGTTAGCAACGTCTCCTTGATAATGACCGTAACATTTTGCATAAGCATCGACTGCTCAGGGAAACAGCAGGAATAACAAAATCCGACCACTTGACGAGATGACAGGCCCTTTTTAAATCAGGCTTGTGTGTGACAAGCTTTTTTTTTCAAATTGGCATTTTTTTTGTTTCCTAAAAATTCCCAATCTTGCAGTCTTCATACTCTTTTTTTTTTTTTTTAATAGACCCATACTTTTGTTACCTGTCATTGTGTAATCCTGCTTCTGTTAAGAAGCCTAGCTGAAAACTCTTCCTGTCCTTTCATGAAGAATTTTCAGATAGGCTTATCAGAAGGCAGATTACAATGACAAGTAACACCTGTATGCACAGCTAATAACACACGATCCACCAATCACAATCAGCAATGTCACAACTGATACTACTCAACCTTCCTTCACAATGACCTTTGCACAGGCTCACTACATACTTCAATATAAAAGATAGGGTCTACATCTGACGATTGTGGTATGTACATGCGTTATTTCCTGAAACAAGTAAGTTAGTGGCTAAGAAAGCCCCAGTGGCAAGTGTGAAAACTGCAATATATTCATTTTTTTTTTTAAATATTGGTATATATATATATATATATTTGCTTAACTTTTTTTTATTTTTAATCAGTGGGTCATATTTTGATTGCTTATTGCCCTTAACATGAAAAAGATTGTACATCCAAGGTGTTGAGGGTGGACTCTAGTCTATGATCAACAAAAACCTGAGCAATTCAAATACAAATAAATGCATATTGTGTGCACACAAACAGTAACAACATTGTAAAACAATAGTACTGTTCAGTCACTTGTTTTATCTATATAAAGCTCTACATTAAGAAGTCAGAGTTATGAGCCAACACCTAGGGACAAATTTAATTTATGTGAATCACCTGTTGAAATCACAAGTCAGACCATGAATGGCATCATGACTACCCAGAAATTGTAAATGGGTCATGGATAGTACACCTCGCAAATGTCCCTTTCTTGCCCCAAAATCAGTGAGATGTGGAGTACAAAAAACACTTTTCAGTTTTAAAAGCAGAAGCGCCTCCTTCATTCCATCTATACCCCCCTAACCCAATATAAATTTAGTAAAGTGTGACAATTACAATAAAACACTGTCCACAAAAAAAAAAAAAAAAAAAAAAAAAGGGAAATCTTACAGTTCAGATACTTCTGCACGCTCCTCTGCTCTCTCCAACTCTCCTTCAAGGATGACCAATTTACGGGCAACCTAAACAAATCAGAATTAATAAGATACAGGTCTCAACAAATATCTGAACTTTTAGTAAACAAATTGTTGCTATTTTTTTTTCAAAACTAGTGAGATATAATATATATTTTAAAGTCATACATTTGCATTGCTGTAGTCTAGTTGACCAGAGAATCAAATTGCATTTTTTTTTTATTTATTCAAATCATTTCAGCTTGTCTGGATTTTCTCTCGTCTTTCCCGTTTCAGAACATTATATAACAAATTGAATGTCATCTTTTGAAACTACAAACGAGCTCCCATACGACTATGTCAATGCCAAAATAGAAGTTACGGCTCTTGAAAGAAAATAGAAATCATGCTCACTAACCCTTTGAAGACCTGACAATTGATTTTTTTTTTACATTTTTTTTTATTTGTTAACGCGCCTTAGTGGAATCTGACTGGTAGAGATAAAAAATAGCGAGACAGGAATTTATTTCAATATGCGAGGTCACGGAGCGCGAGCCTCTTCCTTACCTCTTCATATTTACGGTCTGCTTCTTCCGCAATGTGTTTGGCTTCCTTAAGCTGCATTTCTTGGATTTCCATTTTTTCCTCATCCTTCATGGCCCTGTTTTCGATTACTTTCATTCCCCTGTAAACATAATGAATACATGCATATTACATAAAATGTCCAGTTTGGTTCTGCCACGCCAAATAACATTTCTAATGTATGCAAGTTGTGACAGATCTATGGGAGAAAATTTCAAGTGTGGTAAAATGGTAACACTCCCCCACCACTCCAGCAATGTCAAGTTTTGGTTGCATTTTTCTGTGGGGAGTGCAGAGAAGAAAAAAAAAAACCTGTTCTTGCGTTTCGACTTGCTTTGCTGTATTTAACAAAATAGTTTAAATACCGTATATACTCAAGTATAAGCCGACCCGAGTATAAGCCGAGGCCCCTAATTTTGCCACGGAAAACTGGGTAAGCTTATTGACTCGAGTATAAGCCGGGTGTATAAACCGCCATCCTGCTGTACTCCCCCCGACCTGCTCCGTGCTCCCCCATCCAGCTCTGTGCTCCCCCATTCTCCTCTGTGCTCCCCCCTCCTGTGCCCCCGTCCTGCTCAGTGCTCCTCTGTGCTCTCCATCCTCCCCCCGTCCTGCTCCGTGCTCCTCTGTGCCCTCCATCCTCCCCACCGTCCTGCTCCGTGCTCCGCTGTGCTTTCCATCCTCCCCCTCGTCCTGCTCCATGCTCCCCCCATCCTCCATCATACTCACCCTCCCGGGTACAACGCAGGATTGCAGGGACGTTCAACGATGGCACGGGGAGGGTGAGTATGATGTCCCAGCCACAGGCTCCTGCCGCGGCACCCCCTCCCCCGCTGGTTTCTGCCCAATGACTCGTGTATAAGCCGAGGGGGTATTTTCAGCACTAAAAAAGGTGCTGAAAATCTCGGCTTATACACGAGTATATACTATAAATTTACATTCTTGATAGACTGGACTAGATTTTTTCTATAAAAATAGGGGTAAGGGAACTTTTATATTGAAAACTTGTTTTAATCTATATTATCCTCTTCGGGGACTTGAACCTGTGATCACTTGATTGCTTATTGCACAGTATATCACTAAATTATGGTTCTGCTATAAAGCCCAGCTACTGGCAGGGCTTCACAGGAGGATGAACATGTCAGCCATGAGGGACTTAAACAGACCTCTGCCTGCCATGCTAACTCAGCTCACGATTGTGTCACTGGGATGGAAGGGGTGTGGGATGGGTGCAGATGCGAGCCATCAACTAAGCCATTTAAATGCAACTGTTTGACTGACCGAGGCATTTAAATGGTTAAACTGCAGCAATCAGAGCAATCTCTGGCCACTTCCCCTTGAGGCTGGCTGGTGTATGGCTTTGTGGCTACAGTGCTCTTACACCTGTAGCAATCACATCATTTTTCATGATATGTCATGAAGTTGTTAAACTCAAGTTATAACATAAAAAAAAGAAAAAAAGATCAAAAAATAAGAGTAGCAAATCTGGCAAGCTGTGTAGTGGCAGCAAGTAATATAGCTCCTATGGAGACTCATGCTGTAACGTTGGCAAAACACTAACAGCTGCACAGCGATCTGAGCCGACTCTTCGATTTACATGAACGCTTTGCTTGATCAGTCATGTGTGCCATATCCATAGAGCAAGGCAGAAGAGTAGCTGCTCTGTACCTCAGACGTGGTTTTATCCAAAGGAAGTACGATACCGGATGGATAGAGTTTCTCCAAAAGGCAGCTCAGACAGACATCCAAGAAGCCCTAGATTACCTGCAGGCCCCAAATTCATATCCACTCATAACTTTATTAGCTGGATATACAGTATTGGCTCTACTTAGAATAAATTCTGCTAGTTGGATTGGGGCAGAGAGAGCATAGGAAAGACTACCATAATTAGACGTGTGTGCGCAACTAGCCAAAAGAAGAGAACCATATAAGAAAATAAAAGTTAAGCTTTATTACAGATCAATAAAAACACTGATAAAAAGTAGTACAGAACAAATTGCAACAAAGTGCCCAGGAGGGGGAACTCCGATCCAACCCAAAGTATGGTAAAAAAAAAAAAAAAAGATATCACATATACTGCAACATAATATATGGTATCATGGGTTCAAACATGGGTTATATGGTTATTCAACCTACGTATATTCATATATACCTATTGTATAGGCTAGGGATATTGTGCAAACAACAGGTTAGAAGTCCAGAAATAATAGCTTTAATGAGCTAAGGCTAGGTTCACACTAGCGTTTGATTATTGAGTATAATAACATGTCACTCCTTGTATATGAAAATAAGGTGCTCAGATTTGGGATGCCAATCCCATAGAACAAATAATATAAAAATAAATCTGGCACTCAATTGAAGGTGAAAGAAAAAGAGTTTTTTTATTTCAATATACAATCCTCAAAATTTGTAACGTTTCGGTCATGCATCTGACCTTCTTCAGACGGATTGTAAAGAGCTGCAAGGTGAGTTCATGTGAAGTCCACTGGTACAGTGAAGGTGAGTTATAGCGCTAAGTAAGTAAAGCAATAAGGCTGTAAGGTAAGGCCTTACCTTGCAGCTCTTTACAATCTGTCTGAAGAAGGTCAGATGCATGACCGAAACGTTACAAATTTTGAGGATTGTATATTGAAATAAAAAAACTCTTTTTCTTTCACCTTCAATTGAGTGCCAGATTTATTTTTATATTATTCACACTAGCGTTTGAGTCCGCAGCGTGATGCTGCAGACTGCTTTCCTTAAAGCTTTGCCTACTTCCGCATGCGTCCTGATCTTTAACATTGGCTCCGCAGGGACATGCGTTGGATGCGTCCGCGTGCGGCATTTTGACTTGCCCACTGAACGCAAGAAAATACAACATGTTGCGTTCGGAGGGCACTTCAAAACGCCGCACGCGGACGCATCCGCATATATCGTATGTCCCTGCGTACCCAATGTTAAAGATAGGTACGCAGGACGCATGCAGAAGTAGGCGGAGCTTAAGGTAAGAAGTCCGCAGCACCACGCTGCGGACTCAAACAGTAATGTGAACCCTTGCCTAAGCAAGTGGTTATATAAATCATCCCATTTTCAATCTTGCCTGATCCACATCAATAAGCTATAATAGACCCCACTGTAAATGAAAAAAATAATACAGTAAATAATTATATAGGGCACAATACCCACCCCCGGAAGAAGCTAAGGGCAAAACGTACATCGGATTGGGGGACAGCCTATCCATCCATACCATCTGGCTCAGTGGTCTATATGCTCAGGTATTGTGCCCTATATAATTATTCACCATTATTTATTAATTTACAGTGGGTCCCGTTATAGCTTACTGATGTGGATTCAGGCACAGATTGAATATGGGATGATTTATATACCTACTTACTTAGCTTATTAAAGCCATTATTTCTGGACTTCTAACCTGTTTGCACAATATCCCTAGTAAGGTTGATCAAATAGCTTCGGAGAAGTGCTTAGCCAAATAGCTATAGCGCTTCCCGAATAGCTGCCTTGGTAACCCGGATATCTGGAGAGCTCCCGATGATCAGCTGTTCAGCGCCGCAGCTGCATGTCTCATGGCTGTGTGACAGTCACAACACAGGCTCTCCATGCATGTGTTGTCACAGACACAGCCGCGACACATGCAGCTGCGGAGCCGATCAGCTGATTATCGGGAGTGCTCCAGGTATCCGGGTTACCAAGGCAGCTATTCGGGAAGCGCTATAGCTATCCCTAGTCATACTATTCACCTATACAAGAAATGGTTATTCAACCTATGTAATATTCATATATAACCCTTGTTTGAACCCAGGATGCCTATATAAAAATTATGTTGCAGTATATGTGATTTTGTACCGTACTTTGGATAGGATTGGAGTTCCCCCTACTGGGCACTTTGTTGCAATTTCTGTACTTTTTTTTTTATCAGTGTTTTTATTGAGCTATAACAAAGTTGAATTTTTATTTTTATATGTGGGTCTCTTCTTTCAGCTAATTGCACACATAACCAGATTCAGACTATTGTTTGACGTGCCATAGTCTGCTTTAAATGGACATTATTGGATAAACATAACTAGACATGAACAATTACAAAGAGCATGCATGATAGAATGGGTGTTAGGCCTCTTTAACACTTCAGTCGTGCGACGTCAGTCAAAATCCGTCAAAATGTGAAAAAAACGGATCCGCCATTTTTTTTTTTGGCGGATCCGTTTTTTTCCCATTGACTTGCATTAGTGACGGATTTTGACGGATGGTCGTCCGTTAGGTCCGTTTTTTGATGGATCCGCCAAAAAATTGGCGTCCGTCATTAAAAACGTCCAATGCAACGTTTTTTTTGTCCGCCAAAATGGCGGTCAACGGCGGATCCGCTGCATCCGCCATTTTATATAATGGCTGCCTATGGGCGGCGGATCCGCTGGCATCCGTTTTTGACGGAATCCGCCTGCGGATCCGTCGCCTCCATAGAAAACCATTGTAAATGCAGAAAACACTCTCTCTCTCTCGGACGTCACACAACGGAAGTGTGAAAGAACCCTTAGTGACTGAGAGAAGAAAGCACAGAGGACATCTGTATTCTCAATGACCGTCTGCAAAGCATGTGTTAGAACAGACACCATAGAAAGGTTTCACAGGAACATATAGATTGGACTGAGAAAAACGGCCTCGACTGCCCATAGTAACAGCTTTCACATTACATTCTGTTAAAATATTTAATTGATCAATTACTACGAGCAGCAAA
The DNA here is from genome assembly GCA_009801035.1 of Oophaga pumilio. Classification (NCBI taxonomy): domain Eukaryota; kingdom Metazoa; phylum Chordata; class Amphibia; order Anura; family Dendrobatidae; genus Oophaga; species Oophaga pumilio. Next base: position 49,083 of record VIAB01003338.1, read on the forward strand.
GGCAGTTATTCTTTTGGATCTTCTACATACAACTGCCCCTGCTCCGATATGAGGGTACAGTGGTATGCTCACACGTCCCAAAACATAAGCGGACCGTCTGCAGATTCAAAGTCTGCACTTCAAGTCCATTTACATGTGGTTATTGCTCTGCTAGTAAGATTTGTTCAAATGTCATTCATGCAACTACTTAAATGCTGTGAAGATTTTCTGGACACAAATCTGCAACCTGTGCACCCCATGTGAACACTGCCTGAGTAAAAGTGCTTGAGACTCTCAATATTCTAATATCAGGAACGGTGCAATGTTCGTATGAAACCCTATAGCCATAAACCACAAGCACATTACTTTCTCACATCACTCCGTAAATACCTTTCGCTCTCATCAGCCGCCTTTTCTGCTTCTTCCAGTTTCTGTAACGCTGTAGCTAGACGCTCCTGAGCGCGATCTAACTCCTCTTCTACAAGCTGGATACGACGGTTTAATGCAGCAACCTCTCCTTCTGCCTGAAATAAAAAGGACACATGTATGGATATGGGACATCCGACAGATATTACAGATATGCCCTGCAAAACACTGAGTAATGGGTTCATATCCAGCACCATGATAGAAAGATTTACAAGAAAAATCAAGTTTGTGTTAAGACTATAGTTAAACTTTTCAACATTTTATTGGAGCCTAAAGAATGGATACTGCCTGACACCACCATATTCATCATCATGCTCCCATCAGTCTCCTGGCTTCCTCATCTAACAAGACCGTTGACCAGCAGCTTCTGATCGCCTGCACCCATCACATTGCATCCAACAGTGCTTATTCCTGCTCAATTAGAAAGTAAAGCTGCTGGCTGTCTAGTAACGTCCCTGGACAGAAGAAGCCAGCAGACCACTATTGGACGCAGTGCTGAGTATAGAGGTATGGAGGCTGTCAAGTAACGTCCCCGGACAGAAGAAGACAGCAGACCACTATTGGACGCAGTGCTGAGTATAGAGGCTGTCAAGTAACATCCCCGGACAGAAGAAGCCAGCAGACCACTATTGGACGCAGTGCTGAGTATAGAGGTATGGAGGCTGTCAAGTAACATCCCCGGAAAGAAGAAGCCAGCAGACCACTATTGGATGCAGTGCTGAGTATAGAGGTACGGAGGGTGTCAAGTAACGTCCCCGGACAGAAGCCAGCAGACCACTATTGGACGCACTGCTGAGTATAGAGGTACGGGTCAGTCAGATAATGGAGAAGGAAGGTGGGGGCAAGAAGAAAAAAAAAAAAAAAAAAAAAAGATATTCAAGACTTAGTCTTGCAAAGCGATCTTTATTCTGGTTCAGATGCTTGAAGGGTGTTAGGGTGTTTCAGAATTTAAAGAACTTGGTCTCCTCCTAGCACACGGTTCTTTGAACAATGTGCGGTATGCAATAGGTTAGTTTTCCATTAATTGATGGCAGCAGGATCAAGCACAGATTTCTTCTCCCCTGCATTAATATAGCAATCATATTGTAATCTAAGATGTCATCCAGAAAAAAAAAAAAACGGAAAACGATAAGAACATAAAGTACTAGTGAAATGGATAGCTTTTAACATGTGCTCCATCATTGCACAAGAGTAAAAGAAGTGAAACCATTCCTAGTGGAGACTCCACCTTTCCCTTTATAAAATGGGAAGCTTCTCCTTATACGGTAAGGGCCGTGCGGGACGCCGACTGACAGGAAACCGCCAGCAGGATGCTATCTGTGGGAATAGCTGGAAAATGCTGATCCCTGGAAAGATTGCTAATACATTACAGATTGGCCAACGTCAGAATCTGCCTCACTCTTCCTCCTGCAGCCAAAGCCCGGCTGTAGAGAAGATGAGGCAACACGTCTAATAAAGAGAAATACAAAGCGAGAGTCAGAAATAACCTTTTGTTTCATTTTTATGTGCCAAACACAATCTATTACTGTTCAGTATCATCACTTGGCAGAACACCAAAGCAGGAGATAAACAAGGTACCAGTGGAAACTAATCACAGGAGAGGCCCAAACATCAGCCCTACTAGAATATTGTTAGAGGCATCTGGTCATCAACGTTTGGCAGGGTTAGGACCAATTCACACACGTGCATTATGGGTGCATGTTTCTTCCAGTTTGCTTTAATCTTTTTTATACACACAATGTTACCAATACTTGATAAGGGGAACCGCACAGCAGGATTTACCAGATTAATAAGTGACAGCGCTGCATTCGTCACAATACCGATTTCTGGCAATCCCAATGTTAAGGGAAAGTTGCCCAAATAATTGGAAAATCAGTGTTTTAATCTTGTGGTGCCCTATATTCTTATTAGCCTGAGAAGTCCACAGAGGCGTGGTTGTAATGGCTGTAGTACTCTTAGCCACAAATGCACAGAGGCACCGTGACCTGCCGCCTGTGACAGGGCAGGAAAGGCAGGAGTAGGAGATGAACATCGCAAGTAGGGTCTTCTACCATCACTTCCCAGAATCCACATAGGATAAACTCAAGGTAGAAGTTTCTACTGAATATTTTATAAGGCTCCTTGCTTAACACAAACTGAGCTCGTGGATGTATGACTGGTACTGTATTATAGCTGATAATGTTATTTATACTGAGAAAACACATATTGCTCAGCCCTATTATTCTGTGTGTTCAGCACACAGAAGAGATTAATAGTGGATTGCATTTTTCAGGGTGGTTGTCAAATAACACACATGCAATAAAAATGACATCCTATGGCTTTTATACCGGGACAATTTATGAGGGCCAGCTGGTAGACATCTGAGGCACCGGGTGTGGAAGGAATGTGAGGTGAAGCCAGCCTTACAGTCTACGCTCCATACAGTAAGGAAAACTGGTCACAGATGACCTACTATATACAGTTACACCAGGAAAGGGTGTGTCTGCAGGATACGGTGTCCTCGGGCTGCAAACAACTGCGCTCATCTCCTTCGCTCAAAAGCCTGAAGACACTCCAGAATAGTAGCTAAATACTCAAAAATTAGGAGGTTACCAAAAATTACAAGTAACAAATTCAAGCATTTTACACATTTCCAAAAACTTCTTTTTTTTTTTTTTTTTTTAAACATAGTGTACAAATACTTGCAAATCATGTGTAAGGGCTCGCTCAGACTGGCATATAACCAGTGTATAACTCTGACAAGTGATAGCACTCTCTCCAATGTTATACTATGGCCGACTAGTGATTATTTTCTCATGAAGAGTTGGCATGTGGGGGGTGGCCGGAGACCACACTGCATGCAGTTATCCACGTGCAGTGCCAACACCGTGGACACCAGCAATGGAGGAGATTGAGAAGTCCGCTTCTTCATCTCCTCCGCAGCCATGCTGCGATCGTCTCATGCGAGAGGACCTGGCACCAACAATCGGCTCCAAGTGTCATTAGCATCTCACATTGGATATTATATGCTACTGTGACCCCAGCCTTATTCCCACAAACTGCTCAATGGGAAACTGAAGACATTAACATTGTCCTCCAGACAAACAACTGATGCTGGAATATTAGGATAAGCCATCATCAATCAGTTCAGTGGAAGTCCAGCTCACTGCTCTCCATTGACTGCCACTGCTGAAATTGGCCTGTAAACCATGAAGAAGATCAGTCCGTCCAAATAAATGACTGATGCCCCCCAGGTTACCCATTCTGTAGAGCTAGTAACCATATACAGGTCCTTCTCAAAAAATTAGCATATAGTGCTAAATTTCATTATTTTCCATAATGTAATGATTACAATTAAAAAAAATTTGGATCTGCAGTAAATTTTTTGTGAAAAAGTTAAATGTTCATTTTTTTAAACTTTCAAAAAATACCTGTAAAAGCACCAGAAGGGTTAATAAAGTTCTTGA
>VIAB01003338.1:119591-138279 GCA_009801035.1 Oophaga pumilio
ATGATGATGATGGGGAGGCAATGATGAGGAGGAGGCAATGATGAGGAGGAGGCAATGATGATGAAATTAAAAAAAAATTCTGGCTCCTAAATTTTTTGGCTGGCTCCTAGATTCTGAACAACTTTGTCGACCCCTGTAGTAGGATGACACCATTGCAACAAGACAGTTCATAAAAGCATAGTTGGGTGTGTTTGGTGTAGAAGATCTTGACTGGTCGCACAAAGCCCTGACATCAAACCCATTGAACACCTTTGGAATGAATAGAACAGAGATTGTAAGCCAGACCCTCTTGTCCAACAGCAGTGTCTGATTTTACAAATGCTCCTCTGGATGAATGGGAAACAATTCAAACAGGAACAATTCAAAATCTTGTAAAAAAAAACCTTCCCAGTAGAGTGGAAGCTGTTGCAGCTACAAAGTAAGACCAACTCCATTAATTCTTATGAATTTAGAATGGGATGCCATAAAGCTCCTGTTAGTGCAATGTTAAGGTGTTCCATTACCGTTGTCCATATTGTGCACACCCATACTTTTATATAGTCACTGCATATTGAGTATAGAAATCTACTCCAACATAAGCGCTGTTACAGTGCCTTGCGAAAGTATTCACCCCCTGGAACTTTTCAACCTTTTCCCACATATCATTTCAAACATAAAGATACCAAATGTAAATTTTTGATGAAGAATCAACAACAAGTGGGACACAATTGTGAAGTTGAACGAAATTTATTGGTTATTTTAAATTTTTGTGGAAATACATTTTTGTTTTAGTCTTTGCCTGATGAAGAGACCTGAGTAGTCTCGAAAGCTTGCAATTTGTTACCATCTTTTCAGTTAGCCATTAAAAGGTATCAACCACTGAGGACTCTCAAGTCTAAATATTTTTGTGGAAATACAAAAACTGAAAAGTGGGGTGTGCAATATTATTCAACCCCTTTAACTTAATATGATATATCAAAAGAGATGCTGGAAGTATTGCCATAAAATTAACAAACTTTATTTGAAACAAAGAATAATAAAAGCAGTATAAAAAGAAGATACATTCCAGTACATGCCAAACTGGCCTATATGTCCGAAAAAAGTTGACCAGAAAAAATGATGGTATAGTCTGCTAATTACAGATAATCAATGCACAGAAAACAGTATAAATATAGTATAAATATACCACTATTATAAAATGAGTAAAGGATATAAATATCCAAGGACACATATGAGTGTGTGCAGAGAGTCACATCTAATTATGACCTCTCTAAAGTTTAGAGTAGTAGTGCAGCTCCCCGAAGTGCGTTTCGCGTTAGCTTTCTCCCAGGGGTTGGTTTATGGGAGAAAGCTAATGCGAAACGCGCGTCGGGGAGCTGCACTACTACTGCCAGGTCATATGTCCTTTCTTTCTTTATTTATATTGTCTGCACTTTAGATGAATATTGCCGATTACTTATGCCTCTACTAATAACTCGCAGGTCTTTATGCTTGTACACATGTACTTCACTTTCCTTCTGGTTATATGACAATTTCAGGATTGGCTATAATTAGATGTCACTTACTGCACACACCTATATATGTTTTTGGATACTTATATCCTTTACTCATTTTATACTAGTGGTATACTTAACCTTTTTTGCACTGTTCGCACTTTATATGCATATTGCCATTTATTCTTTTATGCCTTCATTAACAACTTGCAGGTCCTAATGCTTGTACACATGTACTTTATGTTTTTGTTGGCCACATGGTAAACTTTAGAGAGGTCATAATTAGATGTGACTCTCTGCACACACTCATATGTGTCCTTGGATACAACAGATCAGCGGATTGAATCCCTAAACTGAGCCATGACTCTGTGTTGTTCTAAAACCTCTATAGAATGTTCAGCTTTGATAGCGCCTTTTAAGATGTGTAAGCTGCCCATACCAATGGCAGTAATAAGCCCCATACAATCAGAGATGAAGACTTTTGAACTGTGCACTGCTAACAATTCAGATTGCTCCTCTCTTCTTGAGTCCACAGGACACAGGGTCTGTAGTTCCTATGATGAAATTCAAATATTGACTCATCTGAACACAGAGCAGTTTAAAGGGTATGCCACACTAAGCAATATCGCTAACGGGATCGCTAAAAAACGTCACTATTTAGCGATCCCGTTAGCGATGTTGCTGTGTGTGGCAGCTTCCGGCGACGAGCTTCCTGCTGGGATCTCGCTCGTCGCTGGAATCGTGCCGGACCCTATTCTCGTCGCTGGCGCTCCCGCTGGGTGAGTATACATCGCTGTGTGGCACCTTTTCTTAGCGATTTAGCGGTACTTTTGTACCGCTAAATCGCTAAGAAGATCGCTAACGGCGATAGCGTCGTTAGCAATATCGCTAAATGTGGCACACATTTAGCGATATTAAAACGATCCCGCTAGCGATCTCATTAGTATGCGCCGCTAACGAGATCGTTAGCGGGAGCGTTTAGTGTGGCAGTACCTTAAGAGTTTTCCTCCTTTCACTTTAAATGAACTTTGGCCAAGAAAAGAAGGCAGTATTTCTGGATTGTATTGATACAATATATGGGTTCTAACTTGTATTTGTGGATTTTATCGTGAACTGTTTTCATTAGACAATGATTTCTGGAAGTATTTCTGAACCCATGCAGTGATTTGCACGACTGAATCATGTTTGTTTTTAATGTAGTGTCGTCTGAAGGTCTGTATATTTCAAACATTCAATATTGCCTGTCGAACTTGTCCTTTGTGCACATGGATTTCTCCAGAATCCGTGACTCTTTTGGGGATAATATGTCCTGCAGATAGTGGGATATTCAAAGTCTTTGCTATTTTACATTGAGGAACATTATTCTGAAATTGTCCAACAATGTTTAGTGACAGTTCACAGATTGGTGAACGTCTGACCATCTTTGCTTCTGAGAGACTCTGCTTCTCTAAGATGCTTTTTTTTTATACACAGTCATGTGACTTAGTGGAAAATTGACACTCCAGCTGTTTTTCATTAGTACCACATACTTATGTGAGATGTTTCCTAACCATCAATTTCTAAATTACCTGTATATACTTGAGTATAAGCCAACCCGAGTATAAGCTGAGGCACCTAATTTTACCTAAAAAAAACTTATAGACTCGAGTATAAGCCTGGTATGCATTGTCCCCTCATCCCCATCCTGGTATGCATGACCTCCTCATCCCCATGCTGGTATGCACGGGCTCCTCATTCCTATCCTGGTATACATGGCTTCTCAACCCTATCCTGGTATGCATAGCTCCTCATCCCTATTCTGGTATGCATGGATCCTCATCCCTATCCTGGTATGCATTGTTCCCTCATCCATATCCTAGTATGCATGGCTCCTCATCCCTTTCCTTGTCAGCATGGCTCCTCATCCCTATGCTTGTATGCATTGCTCCTCATCCGTATCCTTGTATGCAAGGCTCCTCAAGCCTAACAACTTTGCTGAAACATGGTAGTGAACAATCAAGACATGGGAGAAATATGTGCTTGATTGCTTTTCCTATTACAATTGTAGTAACCCATCTGCTTGATGAAGTCTAAGATTTCCAACCTCTGGAAGTTAGGAAGTAGGTGTCCGTTTAGAGACAGTAATGAAAAATCTTAAAAGGGCATAGTTCCATGCATCAATGCTACTGCTTCAGTGTTTTACGGAAGCACGCCCATCATTGGTATGTAAAAGTTTGGGCACCACTGGTCAAAATTACTGTTATTGTGAACAGTTAAGCAAGTTGAAGATGAAATTACAGCTCGTAAACACATTTTGTAGCCAGACAAGTCTTTCAATTTTTGCTTCAGGGATTTTCATGCATTCTTCCTTGGGAAATTCTTCCAGTTCTGTGAAATGCCTGGGTCGTCTTGAATCCACTGCTATTTTGAGGTTTAGCCACAGATTTTTAATGATGTTCAGATCAGGGGACTGTGAGGGCCATTGTAAAACCTTCAGCTTGCGCCTTTTGAGGTAGTCTATTGTGGATTTTGACATGTGTTTAGGATCATTATACATTTGAAGAAGCCATCCTCTTCTCAACGTCAGCTTTTTTACAGATGGTATTATGTTTGTATCAAGAATTGAAATTTCATTGAATCTATTTTTCCCTCTACCTGTGAAATGTTCCCCCCCAAAACATGATTGATCAACCTCCATGCTTAATGGTTAAAGAGATGTTCTTTTCCTGAAATTCTGTGCCCTTTTTTCTCCACACATACCTTTGATCATTGTGGTCAATAAATTGCCTCAGTTAGCAACTACATGCCTTTTTTTAAAGTCCCCTAGATATCCCCTTTAAATCTTGTATAGCTGGCTACTAGAGGTAGAAAATGAAGTTTTATTCTCCTTGTAGCTGCTTTCTTCCAGTCTTCAGGGTGGGGCAAGTCGTTATTACAGTCACCGCTCAGTACATAGTGAGCGCAGTGTAATTACTCATCGGCACTCTGATCAGTGCACAAACAAGCAGTTTTACCCACAAAACAACATATCAACAATCAATTTGAAAACTGCAATTTTGAAGTGAAAAGTGCATGTCAGGGCCGGTACTGGATGTATTGCAGTAGGGCTGTGGCTACTACATGTAAACTTACAATAAAGAAGGTGCTTTGTGTATTGTTATTTGGTGATAAAACTACAATTTCCAAAAGATCCCGAAAGTCTGTCTTTACTCCAAAAATGAATTAACTTTAGTTACCTAGAATGGGGGATACGTTTTTTTAGGGACACATGCAGCTGCCGGGCCGAACAGCTGATTATCGGGAGCGCTCCTGGTGTCCAGGTTGGATGCAGCTATTCGGTAAGTGCTATAGCTAGTCGGATAAGCTCTTATCCAAAGCTATTCGATCATCCCTAATTCTGACAGCATCCCCGACAGAGCCATTCACTATTGGACACTGTCTGGCCTCGATCCTGGCAGTATTCATCTTCTCCAGCCTATGATAATTTGCCACATTATCATAGTCTTGGCACGCCATGATTTTGTGGTCTGCCACATCTAAAATGCAGAACGCAGATTAACAATAGCCGAGAGAATGCAGAGGCCTATTAATAATTGTTAAGTGCACGAATAAAGACCAGCGCTGACACGATAAGGAGCTGGCAGGGAATTGGCTATGATTTCACCCGGTGAGCAGACATTGCTGCTCCTCCCCCTCCGCGACATTCCATTCCTCTGACATTAGCTTATACCTACATCATATGCAGGCACTATTGTCTACAACCATGAGGTATTGTAACTGGTTGCACCCCGGTCAGAGAGAACATGAGGGAATGTCACAGCAGAATAAGTTTCCTTGCCCCACCCAGTCTCGCCTTTTCCTTTCCCTTCCAATACTAGCCAGACTCTGAACTTGGCTACAAGATGTTGGGTTGGTTTGTGTTTCAGAAATGTCCTGACAGTGCCTGCACCTATAGTCATATCTTTGAAACAAATGTTCACTACTGGGGGATAAGCCAAATAGGCCAGTTTATATAGTATAAATATGCCCAATTGTCTGATGTCTGCTCCTGCCAGATAACCATGAAATGCTACTCCTCTGATATGCTATTCCTCCTTGGGAATGTCAGACTACAGATGCCTGCCAGATATGCACTTACTACACTTAAAGGGGATCTGTCACTAGATTTTTGCTAACCTATATGAGAGCAACATAATGTAGAGGCAGAGACCCTGACTTCAGCGATGTATCACTTGCGTTACTAGGTGCTGCAGTTTTTTTTAAACCTGTTTTAAGGGCCCGTCTCACATAGCGAGATCGCTACCGAGATCGCTGCTAAACAGCGATCTCAGCAGCGATCTCGCTATGTCTGACACGTACCAGCGATCAGGCCCCTGCTGTGAATCGCTGGTCGTGTCAGAAATGTCAGGACATTTTTTTGATCGCTGGTCTCCCGCTGGCAGGCACGCATCGCTGCGTGTGACAGGCGGGAGACCAGCGATCCGCTGGTAACCAAGGTACACAGCGGGTTTCCAGGCGCGGGGCTGTGCCTGGAAACCCGCTGTGTACCTTGGATACCAGCTCCCTGCATCAGGGCGCTGGTATCCAAGGTACACTGCGGGTAACTAAGCGATGTTTACCCGCAGTGTCCCTGTCCTGATCGCTGCCTGAGCTGCCTGTTTGGCAGCTCAGCAGCGATCATGAGCGATACACCAGCGATCCTGATCGTTGTCAGGATCGCTGGTGTATCGCTATGTGAGACCCAGGCTTTACTTGACGCTTGTGTAGATCTCCCAATGCTCTAAATGCTGAGCTCTGTATAACCCCGCCCTCACCACTGATTGGCAACTTTCTGTGTATACTGTGCAATCAGTGGTGGGGGCGTGGTTGGACTACCTGGCAGCAGGATTTCTAGTCCTCTAGTGATCATCTCCTGCTGATAAAACACTGATTTTATAAAGAAAAAAATAGTTTATGCAGTCTAGTAGGTGACACATTGCTGGAATCTGGGTCTATGTCCTCACATTATGTTGCTCTTATATTAGGTAGTAAAAACCTTTTGCCAGTCACATTAAAGGGAACATGACAGATTCTCCTGCCCCCCCCAACAACCACCATGAATTTTTTGCAACGATTATACCCCGTTTATCAAACCCATTATTTTGTCTCATTTCTTTTCTCATATACCAATTATCTATTTTATAACTGCGAGGGAAATATGCTAATTAATGGGTATCTAGTCATGGGGGCCTTGTTTTCCCCAGACTAGTCTTCCCACAAATTATGTTATTGTGCCCCTGTGGGAGTAACATGATTTGCAAAAATGCCCATGTGTGCCTCTCTCCATTCACTTCTATAGGAGTTTGAAAAATACTTGAGCAGTCTTGTTGCATGAAGCAACATTCAAAACTATATATTTTTTAACGCTAGAGCCTGTACATTTATTCTGACTCCACAGCTGTGCTTTCTATTTTTTAGAAAGAGCGCTTGTCTATGGTTTCCACAATGTGTAGAACAACAGCCTAACTACTGCTGCCTTGTACATGCGATTCTCAGACTTCTACTATATTGTCACAATTCAGAGGGCACAGTATTTCCAAGAGTGATGTGGTTTTTGTAAAAAAAAAATGGCACATCTATTTTTGTGGCATGTTGATATTGTTTTTTGTATGTGAATTTTTTTCAAATAATATATGATTTAATACTTAGAGCATGTGATTTTAAGATTCCTCTTAGAATTGGATTATTTGTGCAAAGAACGCCACAAAAAATGTGCAACACATTAAAAGGAATCTGTCAGCAAGTTTTTGCTACCTCATCTAAGAGCAGCATTGTGTAAAGAAAGAAACCCTGATGCCAACGATGTATCAGTTTACTGGGTGCAGCAGTTATGACATAATCAGATTTCTTAGATATAGCATAAAGCAGAGCCACACCACAGCTTTCTGTGTACATTGCATATTGACAGTGAGCTGCTTATCACAGGAAGGGGTGGAGTCAGACAAAGCGGCACAAAGTAGCTAGTCCCAGCAATGATAATATCGTAGTGATAAAACCTTCATTGTAAGTAAAGAACAGCACACAGCCTGATAAGCGACGCATTACTGAATTCAGTGTTTTAAATCCTGTCCTCAGATGACATAGCAAAAATCAGCTGACCGATTACTTTTAAAGGTGGGTTTACACCACCTGGCTTGCAACAATACACAACTGTCAATCGTTTAATAGATTCTTTACACGGGCAGACGGCACTTAGCGATGCACCCTGGGCAGTCTGTGGTAGATTATTCACTGCACATAGGCTGTGATAGGTCTTGGTTTACACAGGACAATACGTTGTCATTTTGCGCTTTAATCGGGTGATCAGAAGCTTAGACTTCTCGTTCTTGATAATATTCCAGTGTAAGTGGATCCTATTGTCTGGCCTTAGCATCTCAGGATTTGTTTCCTTTTTTTTTTAAAGCACCACTGCAGCAGTTTTTTCTTCATTTTCCTTTATTTCACCGCAAGAATCACTATATGGGTATTTTGTGTACACACAGTGTGTTACTTCAGTCTGACACTACTTCGGTGTGTGCCAGTGTCCTTTACAGAATACATTGCTATAATTGCTCTGCCGGCGCCCTCTGGTGAGCAGATGAAGAACTTTCACAATATCACAAATTCATTTTTATTTAACAAAAAGAAGTTATTTTACAAATTAATTTTTAATGCTTATGAATTTCTATATTTCCACACTGCAGTCTTGTTTCAGCACTGTTGCAAGCACTGGAATTTGTATAGGATCTTTCTTGTCCATCAACGCCGTTAATGTGATATCGGAACTACACTGAACACAGGTACACGAGCAACATGGAATATTGTAACTTTGAATGATAAAGCACATTTATAAATATTCCGGGTTTTGGATGGCATGTCAGTTCCACATGTAGACTAAAAAACTACTCTTAAACCTGCCAACAATTCCAAAATGAAATCCACGCATGATACACTGACATTTTGGTGAAGATGTGGACGCAGATTTGACACATTTCATTGAACTGAATAAAATCTGTGTCATGTACGCAATAGATAGGGTATGCTGTGGATTTTCAACTGGTCTAGCTGCAGATGATTTTATTTTTTATGCTGTAATTGAATAGGGTTTGTTATATTTTATTCACTTTTAGTGTGTTATGGTTTATTGTGGAATTAATGAAATATCAGAAGAAATACGTGAGGTGTAAACTTAGCCTTTAGACGGTAGCAGCCAAGTGAGCAATAATAAAATCAGATGTATACATATCTGCAATATGGCACTTACAGACTTCTATAGTGCCCTACTGTAGATCAGTATGCCTCTAGTTTCATAGAGAGACAGGGAACCTGTCATGTACCCAAATGTGACAAGACAGCATTTATTCTTAATTAGGCCAGACACATTTTTCAGTAGGTCAGGAGACATAGGCCATTGTTCATATGAGAGACAAAAAAGGAACGACCAAAAAGTCCCAAATAATTAAATGTACAAAAGATTTTATTGATTTTACAAAAACAAGTGAGCAAAACAAGGGGTGAAAAACTCAGCCAAATGGACACATGTGGGACAAAAGACGCACATGGGATAAATATGCATGGTAGTATATTGCTATATATATATCATCTCGGGCTCTGGCAACTATTTGGAAAAAGTCAATTGCTGGATCGAGTCCAAATTACAACCGCTTGTTGAGAGTTTGCCTTCCTTCTTGATGGACACCAGTACATTCTTGCGTAGAGTTGATGGTCTCCATCTTGATTCCAACATGATGTTGGTAACTGGTGATGTTGAATCGCTATATACCAATATATCTCTGTTCTATTACATTATCTAGCGACTGTCCCATAGATTTCCATAGTGCCCATACACTTATATATGATATGATTTCATTCTCTATATAATATATACTTTGTATTCATTATTGGTATGGGCACATGTTCTTTGAAGTGTTTTTGCCATTGTTCATATGAGCCTGGATCTTGACTCTTGAATTGATGTTTGTTGCAGCTTATTGTGCTGCTATCCTTGGGGGACAGGGATGCATCTATTGAACAATCGATGTTTGCTAATATGTTGATCACCCATTGTATCAGTCCATGCAGCTTGTTGACCTGCAAACATTGAAGGACAAACTATGGAGATTGATTGAATACTCGAACAATGAGAGTTGACCTCATCTCACCTTCCCCCTGACCTGTAGATGATGGCCTGGAGGAGAGAAATGTTGGTATAAAAGGGACCTCTACTCTTCTGCACAGAGACTCTACAGAATAGCAGCCAGGGAACCATGGCTACAACCAGAGGAATACAGATTTGAGACACTCTACAGGATGCCTGCTTAAGGGACAAAGGCTCCAGCTGGAGGAGTACAGATCTGCTCCATTGACCATCACTGAACCCATGGAGACGTTTGGAGACGCCAGGTTGGGACAATCGGGTCACCTGGCCACGTACCTCAATGGACTGTCAGCTTCCTAAGCTTGTCGTTATCTCTAGGGGTGCCTGTCAAAAGTGGGGTGACACTGGTGGGGGTAGTCGGTCCTGGAAGCCCTGAAGTCGCAGTAGATCTAATCCCGGCAAGCCAGCGGAAGGGTGAGACTCTGTAATTTGCACCATCTTATGTTCTTGCTGAGACTGTACTATATGTTATTGTCTGTTGGTGGTTCAATAAAATATTGTCACACTGTTTTACCCTCACCCTGTGTTAGAGTGTTGTCTTGAGTAGTTTTCTGCCCACGGGAGAGGAGTGCAGTGATTCAGTGAGATGAGCTCTGGTCCATGAGGTCTTTCTAAAGACAGATGAGCCAGCGGATGAGAGCAACTACTGACCCTCGTGTCTCCACACCAAATATTATTAACCTGTAGATATTGAGATAATCTGCAAGTTAATAGTGTTCTGAAGCTGCCCGGCTGACATACTGAAAGCCAAGCTATTGGGAGAAAATGAACTTTATTCCTCTGAGCAGCCTCTGGCTTTCAGTCATAGAGGCGGTGCAGGGAGCAATTACTGCCACTGCACAGTACATAGTGAGCGGCAGCTGTAAACATGCCCGGGCACTGACTGACAGCCAGCTCAGCACTGATGTACTGTCGGTCAGTGCTGGGGCATTTTTACAGCCCATGCTCACTACGTACTGAGCAGTGACTGAAACCTCGCCTCTATGACTGAAAGCCCTGGCTGCTGGGAGTAATAAAATTAATTTCCTATCAGTAGTCCTGCTTTTAGTGTAACGGTCGCATGACTTTAGAGTGCTATTAACCTGCAGATTAACCTTCTATCTCCAGGTTAGTAGCTTTTGTGGATATGACAGGTTTCCTTTAAAGTTTTTTTGTTTCGGATTCTTTATAAATTGTGCCATTTTGCATTGGAGGTAGACGAGGTTTTACGTAAGACTGCTGCTTTTAGCAGAGGATATCTTTGATATGTGGCACCATATTATACCAACACATACAGTGCCTTTGGCATCATAAAATGCAGCTGCGGGAACTTCAAGTATCACTATAGCCATATATCACATTTTTGTATTGTATTGCTTATACATTTGTGTAATAAAATTCCATTTTTTTGTGTAGCAAAGAAACATGCAGGAAATATCTCATTAGCAAGATGTTAGAGACATTTTTCTCAGATGACAGCAGGAAACAGAAATGTACTTACATCAGTTGCTTTTTTCTCAGCCTGCTCCAGTTTCTCCTGAGCGTCCTTTAGAGCTTCAGAGTATTTATCCAGTTCATCTTCAGTTCCTTTCAGCTTCTTCTGCAGTGCAAGCAGTTCATCTTCCACCTGGCAACATTTAAAAAGAATTTGTTATTGGCGCTTACCAGTAACTCAGAACTAAGGTGTACAAAGAGAACCCTTATACCCATTTATACTGGTGTGCCCGATCAAAGTACATAAATATATACATATACACATATAGCAAAAAAAGCCTCAGCTGTGCACCTTCTATAGTATATTCACAACCTTCCACTACACAGTGGTGCAACTGTCCTCATATATTTAAAGGGAAATTTTTATAATAAATGTTAGACATATCTTCAAGACCCACAACTGTCTCCAGAACGGCGGTCCCCGTTCCGCTTCGTGAGACAAGTATCAGCAGTCTCATCCAGGCAGGAAAATGGGGAGGTGGCTGCATTTTTGGGGATTTTCCTATCTATTTTGGTAAACCGCATGCCTGGCTGTTTGCAAAACTCCTGTGGAAATAAATAGGTGGAGCTATTCCCTTTATTCATTCACCTATCTTAATTCTTCTCCTGTGTGCACTCGCTGGTGGCTACTTCACTAAGATGCTAGTGGTCTGGGACATTTTGGACATGTAGGTTCCAAAGGTTAGACATTAGTAATGTATTCCATGGTAAATGTTGTAGCACTGGGTTGAATTATCCTGCTATAGAAAATGAATAGAGAGCTGGTAGGAAGATCTTCTCACCAAAGCTACCTGCAACTCTTTTATCTAGCCGAGTCATAAGTATTAAATGTGTCCTGCATCCCCCCCATCATTTATTTATAGATGTCATAACTAAGGACTGGTAAGTTATCTGTTATATAATTCAGAATATCAGTTATCCATCCCACTTCAGTCTACTGTAGATGGGGAGTTCGCCTGATAAGCCGTTGTGCACTATTGGGAAAAGTCTAAGGTCCAGTCCCCAGGAGGATTTTTTACTCCTGTATTTGGGACATTTGACCTGGAGTAGGTGTATAGATTTATATATGTGTGTACAGTGCCTTGAAAATGTATCCATACTAGTGAACTTTTCCACATTTTATCATGAAGCATCAACAAACTTAAATGTATTTTATAAGGATTTTATGTGATATACCAATGCAAAATAGCAAATATTTGCGAAGTGTAAAAGAGATTATACATGGTTTTCTGCAGCTCCCTGTAGTCTGATACCCCTAAGTAAAATCCTGTGTGGCCAATTGCTTCCAGACGTCACAGAATTAGGAAATTGAGTCCACTTGTGTGTAAATTATTCTCAGTATAACTACAGCAGTTCTGTGAAGGTCTCAGAGGTTTGTTTGAGATCATTAGGGATAGGGATCAAACAGCATCATGAAAACCAAGGAACATACCACACAGGTTAGAAATAAAGTTGTTGAAAAGAGTAAAGCAGAGTTAGGTTATAAAAAAAAAATAGCCCAAGCTCTGAACATCTCACAGAGGACTGTTCAATCCATCATCCAAAAATGGAATGTGTATGGCACAACTGCAAACCTACCAAGGGCCATTCACATCAACTGACATCCCAAGCAAGGAGAGCACTAATTAGGGAATTAGCCAAAAGGCCCATTTTAATTGAGGAGGAGCTACAGATATCCACAACTCAGGTGGGAGAATCTGTCCACAGGACAACTATTAGGCCACATTTAAACTCTCAGTATTTGGTCAGTATTTTACATCAGTATTTGTAAGCCAAAATCACGAGTAGAACAATCATAGGTTCACCTTCCAGAAAGACAACAATTCTAAGCATACTGTCAGAGCTATAATGGAATGGTTTCAATCAACACATTGATGTAATTGAATGGCCCAGTCAAAGTCCAGACCTAATTCCCAGTGAGAATCTGTGGCAAGACTTGAAAATTGCTGTTCTTCAAATTTTCACAGCCAATCTGATTTCGTTAGAGCGAGTTTCCAAAGGAGAATGGGCAAAAATGTCAGCCTCTAGAAGTAGAAAGCTGGTAGAGACAAACTCCAAAAGACTTGTAGCAGTAATTGCAGTGAAAGTGGTCCTACAAAGTATCAGACTACAGGGGGCTCAATACAAATGCACGTCACAATTTTCAGATTTATATTTGTGTTATTAGCTGCTAGGAGATCACACACTAAAAATATTTCAGATACACTTTTGTTGCATGAGCTTCCTGAGCGGTATGATGGCTGGACATTCTCATCTTGTTTGTCCTTGCGTGTAATTGTTGTTCAGATGAAAGCAACACCTCCAGGTATCTTGAAATTGTACCCAAGGCTGAGCCACATTTGTGCAAGTCCACAATTCTCTTCCTGATATCTTGGCTGATTTCTTTAGACTTTCCCAAGATGCTACACAAAGAAGCAGTGTGTTTCAGGTGTGCATTAAAATGCATCCACAGATGTGTCTCTAATTAACTCAGATATTGCCAAAAAAACTATCAGAAGCTTCCAAACACATGACATCATGATATGGACAGTTCAGAATTGTTTACAGGCATAGTAATCTTAGTGTGTATAAACTTTTGACTTTGCAGCAAGTAATAAAAATGCCTTAAAACATTCTTTCATTATTCATGCATATGGCAAATATTAATAACTATGGTAATCCTAATTGACCTTTAACTGAGAAAGGTTTATTCTGATTTCATGACAGATATTGAGAAAAAGATGCATATGTGTCTTTTTATATAGTGTATGCAAACTTCTTCTTTCAACTGTATAAATAACACTCCAAAAAAGCGTTTAAAAATTTTGCAGAGGGTTAAATTTGTCACCCATACATATTATGTAGTCTGGGGAATATTTCCTGTGATCCATAAAACTTTTAAAAAGTGTTAAAAAAATTTGAAGGCTTAAATTTCTCAGCCATACAGCGTCATGTGTTCTGTGGTACATTTCTGTGATATCTAACACTACAAAAAAGCATTAAAAAAAATAGCTGGATTACAATTCTAACCCATATACTATTCCATGGTCTGGGGTAAATTTCTGTGATATTATTTAACACTACAAAAAAGCAGTAAAAAAAAATTCTGGATTACAGTTCTCATTCATATTCTATTCTGTGGTTTTCGGTACATCTCCTGTGATCTATAAAACTGAGAAAACACGTTTAAAAATTTGATAGGGCTACATTTCTCAGTCATACAGTATTATGTGGTCTGGGTACATTCTGTGATCTCTAAACCAGAGAAAAAGTGGATAAAAATGTTGTAGGGTTACATTTTTCAGCCATACAGTATTACGTGGTCTGTGGTACATTTCTGTGATTTATAACACTCCAAAAAAGTGTTACAATTTTTTTTCAATTAGCCATCCATACAGTGTAACGTCCTTAGTAAGCGACAAAATTGCAGAAGCACGCGAGACTCCCAGTGGAGTGACTGGAGGAATATCAGAGCTATAGAAAGCTGAACAGCGGAGGTGGCAGGAGCCTGTGTTCCTGATCCAGCCAAAATCCCAGACCCACAAAAGCACAAACCTAGGCTGCATGCTTTACTGCTGGGATTCTTGTGGACTGCAGATGGGAGAGCCAGGATTCAGGAACTGGTGAGCAGACTGCGAGGCTTAGGCTATTCGGAAAAGACAAGGAAGCAAGCCAGGACCAGGTCTGGACAATTGTTATCGTGCCCGCTAGCCGTAAGGTACCGATAGTTGGCATCCCGGGGTGTGGTAGTTTTTTATGACCATCAGCGGAGAAGGGGGTCCATTGAAGAGTGACCCACCATCACATCTTGTTCAGCCATCGGGCAGTAGAGATGGAACGCTTGCCTTGAAGGCTGCAAGAGCTGACTGCTGGAACTAGAGTCATGTTCCTCAAAATGAAGGCGCAACATCGCTGATATGCAGTGGGTGTGATCCCAGTAGGAAGGGAGCATGATGAACCCTTTTTGAGGAATGAATGGGCCTGGGAGAGGCTCCTTGAGGTGGCTTGAGACAGGGCTATTACCACCCCCGAGATATCGTACTGTCCTTTGGATTCCCCACTTCCTACATGTGAGCAGCCGAAGGAACGGGTGACACAGGAGGCTTTTGCCCATTTCTATTTGTCGGCAACTCTGGCACTACCTAAAGTCGAGTCACTTATAGCCCAGGCACCTTGGAATCGGGCTCCAGGAAGCAGTTGGAGGAAGTCCCCTCAGCCTCAAGAGGAAGGATAAGAAGAAGTGATTACCTGGAGAGGATTACTGTATTACCCTGCTTATAATTTTTTCCTGCCTTTATACTTTGTGCAAAGTCATTATAAATGTAGGAGTACAGCAAGTGCACTTTTAAAATATTTGAATGAAGCCTGCCGGTTGTTACTTTTCAGGGGTCTATGGATGAACCGCCTCATAATTTTTGTCTGGCTTTGCACTATCTGCAAAGCATTTATGAGTGTATATGTACATAAAATACACTTAAAATATTTACGTTTAAACTTTTTTATGGATTCAATGACTCATCTATACAGTTTAACATGGTTATTGTTGCATTACGATGGTATGTAAAACTTACATAAAGAGTAGAAAAATATTTTTGGATTAGATTACTCATCCATAGAGTATTACGTGCTTTCTGTCACATTTTTGGTAGCATATAACGCAAAAAAAGTGTTTAAAAATTTTGCTTGTTTGTGTACATTTCTTACCCATACACTATTCCGTGTTCTGGGGAACATTTTTGTGATATATAACACTCAAAAAAAAAGTTTCTTAATTTTACTGGATTACATTTCTCATTCTACATTTGGTATTATGTGTTCTTGGGTACATTTCCTTGGTATATAACCCTCAAAAAACTTGTTTACAAATTTATCGGTATTATATTGCTCACCCACAGCCTGTAAAAACTTGGTCAAATTTTTTCGGTATTATATAGCTTGTGTAAAATGTGTTCTTGGGTACATTTGATTGGTATATAAGCCTCCAAAAACTTGTTAAAAAATGTTTTGGTATTATATTGCTCATCCATAGGGGATTACGTGTTATTGGTTACATTTTGTTGGTATATAACTCTAAAAAGTGCATAGCCTTTATGAGTCTCGGAGTATTAATACATGACAATTTGAATTAAATGTGTTAAAATGTGTATGCGGCTCTCCTTTATGTCTAATAAAGAGTGGATCTGAGTAATCATTTAATAAATTAGAATGACATTTGCTATGGGTTTTATAAATAAAACAAGCTTGCTTTATATACAAGTAATTATACAGGAAAAAAAAGTTGCTGTAAAATGCAATTTCTTGTCTGTTTGGAATGTTTTATTGTCATTCCTTAAAGTGGAGCAAAAGTGTGACTCCATTGTTCTCAGCAGCGATCTGGGAGTCATAGATGCTCTCAGGGGTTTTCTCCATGCTGTTCTCCTTCCATTCTTTTAAATATTTACAGTGACACCCAGAGCTCTTTGTAGAGTCTGCTGAAAAAAAGTTTGGATTTCCCATTGATTCCCACTGTACTTGTTAATAGAAATGAACATGCGAGTATTAGGGATTGTTCAGTTCGAGCAATGAGCACCCGAGCATTTTAGTGCTCTCTCATCTCTACTTGTTAGAGCTCGAACCTACTAACAGCCTTTTGTAGCTAAACTATCGTATGGATAATTAAAGAAGTTTTTCCATGTGAAGTGCTTTCTCTAGTTCCAAATGTGGTGTCACCCCTATGCATCAGGCTATGTGCACACGTTGCGGAATTGCCGCGGAAATTTCCGCGGCAATCCCGCACCTCCCTGCCGCGGGAAATACGCATTTTTATAGGTATGCGTATTCCCGCCAGAAACTAGCGTTTTGCAAGCGTAATTAGCTTGCAGAATGCTAGCGTCTTCCTAGCGATCTGTAGCATCGCTTGGAAAACTGATTAACAGGTTGGTCACACAAGTCAAACAACGTGTTTGACAAGTGTGAGCAACTTTTTACTATTGATGCCGCCTATGCCGCATCAATAGTAAAAAAATCTAATGTTAAAAATAATAAAAAAAATAATAAATCGTGATATTCTTACCTTCCGGCGGCCCCCGCAGCCTTCCTGGTCCTCAGCGATGCTCCCGACCAATCGCGTTCCCTGGCGTCCTTTGCGACAAGGACCCCAGATGACGTAGCATCACGCGAGACCGCTACGTCATCTGGGGTCATTGTCGCAAAGGACGCCTGGGAACGGGATTGGCCGGGAGCGTTGCTGAGAGGCGGGAAAGCTGCGGGGGCCGCCAGAAGGTGAGAATATCTCTATTTTTTATTTTAATTATTGTTTTTACAGGGATATGGTACCCAGGGCCTGGAGGATAGTCTTCTCTCCTGCAGACCCTGGGTACCATCCGCACATGAACCGCTTACTTTGCACATGGTGGGCATAGCCACATGCGGAAAGTAAGCGGTTCAATGCATTCCTATGGCGTCCGAATCGCCACGATTCCGGAAAAAGAATGAACGTGCTGCGCTTTTTTTCGCAATACGATTTGGCAGCGGAAAAACACGCAGCATGTGCACAGCATTGCGGAATCCCATAGGATATAATGAGTTGCGTTGGATAAGCGTTTTTGCCGCGTTTTCGCCGCGAATACCGTGGCAAAAATGCTAACAATCCGCAACGTGTGCACATAGCCTCAAGGTTTTCACCTTATGCAAATTGTGGAAGAACAAAGGTGGCTGAGCACAGAAACTGTACAGTTAAAGGTGTTTTCCAGTATCAGAAAACCTCTGTTCCTCTGCTGCAGTTTGTTGTAAAAAAAACCCCTGGGTCCAGTGTTGACTCTCCACCGGTTCTTCCACTGTCCGTTATTGTCTGTAGTGCTGACATCACGTCAACATCACTGCAGTCAACGAGTGACCTTAGCCACTCGTGCCATCTACTTAAGAAGAGCGTTTTAACCTCAGTTATTGGTTCCAGAGCTGTTGACGTGATGTCGATACTGCAGACAATAACAGACATGGGGAGCAGCGGCAAAGAGTCAGCAATGGACTCAGGGAGGATGAGTAAAGAATAATTTTCTGAAAATGGAAAACCCCTTTAATATTCACCACCTGTTGTATGTGTACATATAGAGGGTTTTTCTCATGAAGACATTATATGTCCATGTGCCCTATTAGGACTCATGGATGTCATGCCAAAATGGTTGCCCCGCCCTTGATGAGCGGGAACAGAGAGACGCTTTGTAAGGTTGGTATTCTTCATGCCGAGTTAGTACCAGTTTTTCCTGAGTTTGTAAAACACGGGAATATACAAAAGAAAGGATAAACATACGTCTTCTTATAGTTTTCCTCCTATCTGGACTCACTACTAGCTTTGCCTTGAGTGTACCTTCTAGGTAGTCCCATTTTATGTGCAGCCTGGAAGACTTACAGAGACCTGGAGAGAATATGATGACTGATGCTACATTATGATGATATAGACTCCAAATATTATGTGTAAATCACATTATTACTGTTGCCTCCTGATGACAAATGGAGCAAATTGGGAAATTAGACTGTGAGCCCCACTGCACCTTAGGTCCGAGTCTGACTACAGCAGTGTGGGTTACGTTGACATTAGTGTTGAGCGATACGATACTGCAAGTATCGGGTA
>VIAB01003339.1:121346-135600 GCA_009801035.1 Oophaga pumilio
ATATAGGGAATAAAAAAACTAAAGGGGAGGGAGGAATAAAACAAGAGAAGGATCAAAAGCTGATGTAGCAAAAGAGTGCTCAGGATGAGTGAAAAGGAATATAATGGGATTAAGATAAGAGTGTGAAGGATAAGAGGTAAAGAGTAGTGATGAGTGAAGAAGAGGTGAAGAAGAGTGTCACGGAGTGACTGTTAAGGGTATGCCACACTAAACAACATCGCTAACGGGATCGCTAAAAAACGTCACTATTTAGCGATCCCGTTAGCGATGTTGTTGTGTGCGGCATCTACCAGCGACGTGGCCCCTGCTGTGATCTCGTCCGTCGTCCTGATCGTTCCGGACCCTATTCTGATCATCGGCGTCCCGCTGGGTAAGTATATATCGCTGAGTGTGGCACCTTTTTTAGCGATTTAGCGGTACTTTTGTACCACTAAAGTCGTTAAGGAGATCGCTAACCGCGATAGCGTCCTTAACGACATCGCTAAATGTGGCCGACACAAGCGATATTGTAAACGATCCCGCTAGCGATCTCATTAGTATGCGACGCTAACGAGATCGTTAGCGGGATCGTGTAGTGTGGCAGTACCTTTACAATGTGATACGGCACAACGGATGGTTGGTCAGCTAACGACGCAACACACAATGGGGATGGAATAAATTGGAGGAAGGCCCTACCAATAGGGAATGAGGGATGGTCACCAACTAAGCTCAAACCTGAAACCGGTCCCAGCACTCCCCTAACGCCCTATGCAGGTCCTTCCCCCTGCCGCCATCAGGATGCCTCATTCCTAGTTGTCACCTATAACTGCCCTGGCTAGTGCACTGGCCGGCAAGGAACAGTAGCCTCACCTCTGCAGGTAATAAACACATGGTGAACTGACAGACACAAAAGGGACAAGGAAACCAAAACACCACACTTAGCTTTCTCTGCTGCAAAGCACCACACAGCAGTTTAAGGGCACCAGGTAAGCGAACTCAGCAGAAGCACCATTGTGACCTTACTCCAAATTGGTCACTGCAGACACCAAAAGTCAGCTGAAGCATTAGGTGACCTTATAAAGGATCATGGGAGTAGTCACTGCCCACATCAGCTGACTCAGCAGCAATGCAATTACACCAGCTTGCCAGCAGGGAAAAACTGACATTTAACCCCCGCTGGCCTGAAAGGAAAAAAGTTTAACTCAATGGAACCAGATCTGCCACAAATCCAAAAATAGATCGTGACAAAGAGGTTGGAGTTATTCTTCCTCCATCAGCATAGCCTTTTAAATGTTTTTCCTTTTTTTGGACAAACTAACGACTAGCACAAAATTTTGTCACTACAGCACTTATTTAGTTACTTTGCCCAAAAGAACCATAGAGGTTTTCTGCAAAATTTTGTTTAACCCCTTAGTGACATAGCCAATTTTGACCTTAATGACCAAGCCAAATTTAACAATTCTGACCAGTGTCACTTCATGTGGTGATATCTCTGAAATGCTTCAACAGATCCCACTGATTCTCAGACTATTTTTTCATGACATATTGCACTTCATGATAGTGGTAAAATATGACTTGCATTTATTTATAAAAAAAATTGAAATTTGGCAAAAAATGTTTAATATTTAGCAATTTTCAAACTTTCGATTCTTGTGCCCTTAAATTAGAGAGCTATGTTACTCAAAATAGTTAAAAAATAACATTTCCCACATGACTACTTTACATCAGCACAATTTTTGAAATATAATTTTTTTGTTAGGAAGTTAGAAGGGTTAAAAGTTGGCCAATGAATGTATTCTCATTTTTCCAACAAATTTACAAAACCTTTTTTATAGGGACCACATCACATGTGAAGTGACTTTGAGGAGCCTATATGATAGCAAATACCCAAAAGTGACACCATTCTAAAAACTGTACCACTCAAAGTACTTCAAACTACATTCATGAAGTTTATTAAACCTTCAGGTTCTTCACAGGAACTAAAGCAATGTGGAAGGAAAAAATTAACATTTAATTTTTTTTCACAAAAATGTTACTTTAGCTCCAAATTTGTTATTTTCACAAAGGTAACAGGAGAAAATGGACCCTAAAATTTGTTGTTAAATTTCTCCTGAGTACACTGATACCATATTTGTGTTGGAAATGCACTGTTTGGGTGCACTACAGGTATCGGAAGGGAAGTAGCACAGTTTGACTTTTTTAACACAAAAATGTCTTGAATCGATAGAGGATGCCATGTCACATTTGGAGAGCCCCCGTTGCCCCTAAACAGTGGAAACCCCTCACAAGTGACACCATTTTGGAAACTAGACCACTTAAGTAAAGTATCTAGATGTGTGGTGAGCACTTTCAACCCCCCCAGGTGCTTCACAGAAGTTTATAACGTAGAGCTGTGAAAATAAAAAAATCACATTTTACCCACAAAAATGTATTTTTAGCCCCAATATTTTTACTTTCACAAGGGTAACATGAAAAATGGAACCCAAAATTTGTTGTGCAATATCTCCTAGGTATGCCGATACCTCATATGTGGGGGAATATTACTATTTGAGTGCATGTCAGATCTCTGAAGGTAGGAGCACTGTTAGACTTTTTGAACGCAAAAATGGCTGGAATCAAGAGCAGACACCATGTCGCGTTTGGAGAACCTCTGAAGTACCTAAACAGCATAAAACCCTCCACAAGTGACCCCATTTTGGAAACTAGACCCCTTAAGGAATGTGTCTAGATGTGTCGTGAGCACCTTTAACCCCCAGATGCTTTACAGAAGTCTATAATGTAAAGCTGTAAAAATTAAGAATCGGATTTTACACACAAAAATGTACTTTTAGTCCCAATTTTTTTATTTTCACAAGGGTAACAGGAGAAAATGGACCCCAAAATTCGTTGTGCAATTTTTGCTGAGTACGTTGATAGCCCATCTGTGGAGGAAAACTCCTGCTTGGGTGCACGGCAGGGCTCGAAAAGGGAGGAGTGACAGTTTGTAATGGAGACTTTGATGGAATTGTCTGCGGGCGTTTGCAGAGCACATGATGTGCCTTAACAGTGAAAAAGAACACAAGTTACCACATTTTGTAAACTAGATCCCTTAATGATTTTATCTAGGGGGAATAGTGAGCATTTTTAATCCATAAGTACTGCACAGCATTTGATAACATTAGGCCATGATATTGAATTTTTTTTTTTCATGAAAATGTTTTCACCTTAAATTTGTAATTTTCACAATGGATAATAGGAAAAAAAACATAATTTGTTGTGCAATTTGTCCTGAATGTGACTAAACCCCATATATGGTCAAAAACTTCAGCAAGTGAAAGCAGCAGAAACCTCCCAAAAGTGACCTCATTTTGGAAACTAGACCCCTCAAGGAATTCGTTTACGGGCATAGTGAGGATATTGAACCTATAGGTGCCTCACAGAATTTTATACCATTGAGAAGTGGAAATATGACATTTTAGTGGTAAAAATGTAATTTTTGTATTTGCTGCAAATTTGTCAGGTACACAAGGATTAATATGTGAAACTAGACTTCCTAATTTATTGCATTATTGCACAATTTCTCCTGAACACGGTACTGCCCCATATGTTGTCAGAAATTTTTGTTAGGCCACATGTCAGGGCAATTTGGCTTTTGGAGCACAGATTTTGCTAGAATAGTTTGTAGACAACATTTGAGGAGCCTCAAAAGTGCCAGAACAGCAGAAAAACCCCAAAAGTGACCCCATTGTACAAACTGCACCTCTCAATGAATTTATGTATGGCTGCAGTGACTATTTCGTAACATCAATGCCAGTTTTTTTTTATTTTGAATTGCAAATATGCCAGTCTAGTGCCAATTCATCGTGTACTCATACAGTGTACAGCCCGCAAAAATTGTAGCACCCTCATACACTGTGCCCAGCTTGAGCTTCTGGTGAAACGCACCTGATAAGGGGACGGTTGCAACAACTTTATTAAATGATAGGGAGCAACCGAACCCTGGGGTCCGTGATGCAGCTAGAGATGCTGCAGCCGAACACCCTTCGGGTATGAAGATGAAACTGACAACAGAAATATTAAGGTCTTG
This sequence comes from Oophaga pumilio, assembly GCA_009801035.1. Classification (NCBI taxonomy): domain Eukaryota; kingdom Metazoa; phylum Chordata; class Amphibia; order Anura; family Dendrobatidae; genus Oophaga; species Oophaga pumilio. Next base: position 125,392 of record VIAB01003339.1, read on the forward strand.
CCTGTGTTACTTCACAATAAGAAAGATATTGAATTTGCACTCCCGTTAACTTCATGGGAGATGTGCTGTAGGCTGGCGTAGATGTAGCCCTGTTAACTGCACAGAAGCCACTTGCCAGATATTAGATCTGCACTATCTCCGTTAGCGTCACGGGAGATGTGCTGCAGGCTGGCGTAGATGTAGCCCCCACAGAAGCCACTTGCCAGCCGATTAGGAAGTACATGCGACTCATGCCAGGCGTACTTGCTGCCAGCCGGTGTGCGACCGGACTGAGCAACTCTCTGTTCAGCTGGCAGGCGATGCCCAGGTTACGCGCCCCGCAGTCTGCTCAGGGTGTATCGCTACCCTCTTGTCGGAGCTAGACTGCGCCACATTGGCTATCTGCCTGGCATAAGCTAACCTGCCTGAAGGACCTGTGCTAATTAGCCGAGTGAACTCTGGCATCGGCAGGTCCCAGAGAGCAAAGCTAGAGAGCACGTGGAGCCCAGATTCTGGTACGTCCACACATGAGCACTACCTATTTAGTATGATCTGACCGCACCACGCCGCAGGCAGTCAAGCTATTTAAAGGCTAAGCCCTGCCCCCAGCCATCTCGTTAATCGCATCACAGATGACGTCACCCGTGACCAATCAGGCGATGCCAGGTCACCGGATCAGCTGACATCAAATCACCAATCACGGTCCGCCACGTCATGGGCAAGCTCATTGCAGAGAATCCTGTACTTAGACTGTGGCAGCCCTGTTCCTTTCTGCAACCTAAGCTGAACACTCCAAGGAACAAAGACCTTGGCAACAGCTTGTACTTCTCTTGTACTGGCTAGGCGTTGGGGCTGACGGCGAAGCTGAGCAGCACCAGCTGGACTAGGATGGGAGACCACAGACTCCTCAGATCCAAGTTCGGATCCAGCCGATACCTAACATTATCTCCCCTCTAATATCCCCCCCACCTGATACTCATATTCCTCAATGAGTTGGGGGGGCATGAATATGTTCCATGGACTCCCAGGTGTGGTCCTCAGAATCACAATCCCTCCAATGTACTAGATAAAACTTTTTTCCTCGAATCATCTTAGACCCCACAAGCGCCTGTACCTCAAACTCATCACCCCTGGTGACAGAATCAAGTTGAGGTTCTGAGAATTTTGTCAGATGAATGGGTTTAAGGAACGATACATGAAAAGTGTCGTGAATCTTCATGTGCCTGGGCAACTGTAAACGGTACACTACGGGATTTACTTGGGCCAAGATTTTGAAAGGACCAATAAAACGGGGGGCAAACTTAGCAGATTACTGCTGTTAAGGGGACGGTTGCAACAACTTTATTAAATGATAGGGAGCAACCAAACCCTGGGGTCCGCGGTGCAGCTAGAGATGCTGCGGCCGAACACCCCTCGGGTGTGAGGGTGAAACTGACAACAGAAATATTAAGGTCTTGCCTGTGTTACTTCACATTAGGCAAGATATTGAATTTGCACTATCTCTGTTAACTTTCTGCAACCTAAGCTGAACATTCCAAGGAACAAAGATCTTGGCAACAGCTTGTATTTCTCTTGTACTGGCTAGGCGTTGGGACCGATGACGAAGCTGAGCAGCATCTGCCCTGGCTGGACTAGGATGGGAGATCACAGACTCCTCAGGTCCAAGTTCGGATCCAGCAGTTGCCTGATGCCTAACAGCTCCTGTAAATTAAGTGCCTTCTCTCCTTTACAAAAATGCTGATCATGTGGCCACTTACTGTGGTTTTGGCACAGTGGGGAACAGAAGGAGGGGGGCATTTGGGTTTTGGAGTGCAGAATTCACTGGATTTTATTTAAGGGAGTGGAAGCCATGGAGTTTTTCCAGAGTTCTTGTTCTACCAGTAAAGTAGGAACCCTCTATAGTTCCAGTAACATATGACGGACCTGAGTGAGGGCTGGTTTTGTGCAGGATAAATTAGGGTTTTTATTGGTAACATTTTGGGGTACATAACATTTTTTGATCACTTCCAGTATAAGGCGGGATCACATTCTTGTGTCCTACACTGAGCACTTATGTCTAGATTTCCATATAAATCCCACAAAAATGTGATTCAGACAAAACTGCAAAAAAAACTACCCACCATAATGAGACAGATGGAGACACTTTGGAGTCCATTTGACGTCTGCTCCATTGGTATCCATCTATTCAGGCAAGCACAGATCTGTGGTCAACCACACTTGTGCACTAAAAAGATGCCTAAAATGATGGGACACCACCGGAAGACAGACCAGTCCAAAGTGACTCCATCTGCCTCATAAGTGTGTTCTGTTTGGGGTTTTATCTGAATCACTGTTTTGGGGAATTTACACGGAAACCCCGACGAAAGCGCTCAGCGGAGAGCTCAGGATAAATGTGAGCCGAGCCGTACTCAGATTTTTGGGAGATAGAATGAACACATAGACAGCAGTACAAGAATAGTTTATTTTGCGCAGTTCACCATGCGGTATAGGAAATAAGACGGATTTATTCTTCGGGTCAGTGCTATTACAGCGATACCAGATTTTATAGGGCTTTTTTTAGGTTTTGCTGCTATCACATAGTAAAAATGATTTTTTTTATAAAAAGTATTTTTTTATCACCGTATTCAGGAGCTGTAACTTTTTTATTTTTTGGAAAACAGAGCTGTATATATATTTTTTAATCATTTTTTACTCAGATTTTTCAGACACAAAATGAACAAAACCCAGCAATTCAGTTATTGTTTTTATTTTTTTTTCTTTGCGCCATTCACCATGCAGTTAAAGTGATAAGACCAATTTGTTTGTCGGGTTGGAGCGATTACAGCGATAGCAGATTTATATTGTTTTTTTATGTTCTGTTCTTTCTCCAGACTAAAAGCAATATTTTACAAAAATGAATTTGTTTTTCAATCACCATATTCTTAGAGCTGTAACTTTTTATTTTTTTGCTGAATGGGCCATATGAGGCATTTTTTTTGTTGGACAGTTTGGCATTTTCATTTTTACCATTTTTTTTTTACATATGGCCTTTTGACCACTTTTTATTCACTTTTTTTGTGAGTCAGTATGATGGAAAAGCAACATCTTTGTCAAGTTTTTTTTTTAGAATTTTTTTATGTAATTCGCAAAATAATAAATAACATGCCAGTTTTATAAAAGCAGGTCGTTATGGATGCAGTGCTACCAATTATGTGCACTTTTTTGTTTATTTTTGTTTTATCACAAACGCTGTGTTATGAGTGTCAAAATGGATTTTAGAGATTTGTGCGCACTTTTTTTGTCGTTTTTTTACTTTTTTTACATGTTTTATTTTACTTTTTTCACCTTTTTACTTAGTCACACTGTGGGATATGTATAATTTTTACTTTGATCACTTGTCTCATACACAGTATGATGAAAAAGCTACAATTTTGCTGTTTTTTTTCTTTTCTTTGTTTTAATTGTTTACAGTGCTCACTGTACAAAATAAGTAACAGTCTAAGTCTATGTGCACCCAGTGCGTTTTTTATGCGTTTTTTTCCTTGCGGAAATGTGCCAAAAACGCTATGGAATCCTTATGCAAAGGTAATTCAATGACAATCCTGAAGCGTTGTGCACATGATCAGTAAATTTCCTTAGAGTATTTGCAGTGCATTTTTTTCTGCAGCATGTCAATTCTTTATACGGATTGGTAGCATTTACCACACATTGACTTCTATTGAGTCAGTCAAATTCGCAGCAAAAGCGCAGGTATAAAAATGTTTTCTGGTTTTGCTGCAGATTTGATGAGTTTCTGTTTGCGTTTTTACCAGCTTCCTATGGTGTTTCCCACGCTGTCATCTGTGTGACAGTGTGGCAAACACCGGCGCGGTGGTTCTTATCGGTGGTAACGCTACCTGTTATGATTTGGTAGCTGAGGAGAGCAGGCAAAAAGGAAATACACCAGAGCAGTTGGAAACTATGAGATTGCAGTACCCTGACTAACCACCACAACTAGAGGCAGCCATGGAGCGTTCCTACGTTGGTCCTAGACGCCTCGTCACAGCCTGAGAAACTAACTACACCTAAAGATAGAAAGAGGAAAGCTATCTGCCCCGGAGCAGATCCCCAAAGAACATAGAAAGCCCCCAAACATGTAATGGCGGTTAGACAAGAAGAAATACTGACACAGACAGAAAATAGTATGAGCAAACGTTGGGGCCCAAACTTACTAAATAGAAAAGGATAGGAAGGGCACTTACTGCAATCCCAAAAAACCCTGAAAAGCACCAACTCTACTAATTTCAAAAACACCTGAGATCACACGACCTCTACCACCTAAATTAGTTCTCTGGTGTAACCAAAAACAAAATAGCAGCCACTGAAAAAACTGGAAAAAGCAAATGTACAAACATCCGTGGCTGAACTGAACTGAGAGGGCAAAAGCCCCCAGAGGGGACCCTGAAGGCCCCCACAGAAGTGCAGGACAAAATGCAAAAATCAAGCACAAAAACAAAAAGAAGAAAATGTCTTATCTGTTAGCAGGAGATTCAGACACGACACAGCAGGCTACCAAGGAAACAGGAATCAAGGATTGAGACCAGAACAATTGATCACCGGCAACCCTGATGGGAAGGCGACTCCCTTATATAAGACCAGTCAGTAACACCTGATTCCCAATCCTCACAATCTTCACTGGACAGTCCAGTACCGTTTGTAACCACCAGAGGGAGCTTCTGCTCAGAACTCATTTCCGGCCTATTCACAACAGCTACCGCCGGTAAGACCGTTCGGTCAAAGCACTGCTGGGTCATGCTGTCAGATGTCGGCGTGACCCCACAGGTGTGACTGTGACCCGCAGCGATGACCTGCGGTAAAACGCTTAGTGCAGGTCATCAACCTATGTCTGCTGTCACTGATAACAGAAATGGCAGGAGCCACTGATGGGAGACGTAGTCTCTTCAGCCGTCGCCCGTGCTCACATTTAAAAAAAAACACAACATGTAAAATAATTGCATACATATTCAAATAAAAATACACATTATACTCACCTAACACCAAATCCCCGATGCCCTCGTCTCCTAGAAGAAATGTAAACTAAAAAAGCAACGTATGCTCACCTTAACATCTAATCCCCAATACCCTTGTTTCATAGAAAAAATTTAAAATAATAAACCACCATATACTCACCTGTCCGCTGTAGACTACGTAATCCCGATTGTCCCACAGCGATCTCACTTGTAGAACAGTCACATCGGGAGATATGACTGCTCTACCCACCAGCGATACACTGACAGCAGGTAATCGCTCCCTCAGTGTATATCACTGAGGTGCCATGAGAGAGGTCACCGGAGTTCATCAGCTGATCAGCTCTGGTGATCTCCCTTACTCACGCAGCTGTGATGCTGTAAGTGGGAGCATCAGAGCTGATCAGCTGATGAACTCCAGTGAACTTTCTCCTGGCAGCTCAGTGATACATTGCGGGAGCGATTACTTCCTGTGAGTGTATCACTGGATGTCTTTGAGAGCAGTCACATCAGTGACTGCTCTCAAAGTCATCAATATCATCATGGGACATTATGGATTATTATCTTCCTGTAAGAAAGGTGAGGAATATTGTGGTTTACTATTTTATTTTTGTTGCAGGAGACCTTTTTGTCAGTGGATTAGGTGTCCGATAAGTATGGTTTAATTTAGTTTCAATAAAGGAGTCTGCGTTATTATTTCAAATAAAGGATTTTATTCTGGGTGTCTGTGTTTTTATAATATCACTATGGGGCTAGTAATGGGGGCATCTTATTAATGCCTCTCCACGACTAACCTGTGGACTTGATGTCAACTGACAATACAAAGGTTACATCAACCCCCCCAACCATCACTCCACTTGCCATCACTACAGGGAAAGTGGGAAGAGCAAAGCTAAGTGCCAGATTTGGTGCATCTTATAGATGTGCCTTTTCTGGGGTTGCTGAGAGCAGATGTTTTTAGCCTGGGGGGCCAATATCCATGGTCCCTTTCTAGGCTATCAATATCAAACCACGGCTGTCTGCCTAGCCTTTGTTGGTTAGATTTTATAGGGGGACCCTATGTCAATTTTTTTCTCGGATCCCCCTGAAAACTAGCCAGTAAAGGCTAAGCCGACAGCTGTGAGCTGATATTAAAAGCCTGGCAACCTGTATGGCTATTGGCTCCTTCTCAGAATATTAACATCAGCCCTCAGCTGTCGGCTTTTCCTCTGCTGGTTATGAAAATTACGCAGGCGCCCACGCAATTTTGTTTTCATTTTTTTCTTTAACTTAAGAGCTCCTGTTAGGTTCCAGCCTATGTAGGTTCAAACTGTTAATGCTCCTATATAGGCTGGTGACAATGTGTGGGTGTTTGTGTGTGTGTTTGTATTTACTTATCACCTTAGTAATGAGGGTGTCGGGCAAACATCTTTTCATTACTAAGCCTAGGGCTTTGTGTCAATGACAGCTGCTGACACCAAGCCCTAATTTCATTACTCTGATGCTAATGCAACAGAATGAAAAAAGTGTTGTTGAACCAAGAAATTACATCACAAAACTTTTTCTTTTTAATATCTTTATTTAGTTCAAAAACATCTTCATTGCTGTACAAAATTCATACAAAAAACGCATACAAAACCGTGACAAAAACGCACCAAAAATCACAGCACAGTGCGCTTTTTGCCACAGCGTTTTTGCTGCCAAGAGATGCAGAAACCTTGCAGAAATTTCTGCAAGCAAATACGCAGCATGCACACATTGCCTAACAGTTCAGGTAATTTCGGACATGGTGATAGTAACTATGTGCACTTTAATTATTATACAACAGCTGTATTTTGAAAGCAACTATCAGCACCCATGTTTGCAGGGTAACAATAGGGTTAAAGAGAGTACTTTCCCTCTTTTACTAATCAAGTTGCTGCTGTTGCAGTTGACAATGACATCAAAAGATTTAATCAGCCCCACTTGATTCCAAAACCAATCGAGACCAATGTTGCAGAGTATCAGCTGTCATATACAGTTGACATCCACAACATTTTCAAAGGTTTGAAAGGCTTTATTCACTTATCATCAGCCCTTATCTGTCCCGTCCCTCACCCAGGAAAGTGGGGATTTGTAGTGTATAAGAATACACAAACCAGACTAACAAGGGAAGATGTACAGGGATAAATGAAAATACCAATCATACAAATATGCACTCACAAACAACAGAGCAGAACACTGGGAAGTAAAGGAAGGAAAATCCAAAAAGGATAAGGTGAGGATTTGCACATGGACAAATCACCAAACAACAGTCTTCAGAACAACACTCCAAATGCCTCCTCAAACAACGGACACCTCCAACTCCAGAACCAGGCAGTATGAAACTAACACTGGCAATCAATAAGCTAAAAAAGAGTATGGACTGCACCTCCAAAAACTCTTGATCGAATGCCGCTAGGCAAAAACATATATTAATGAACATGAGGTTCTTAGTTTAACATTCTGATTAGACTGTATGAAGCCCAATGCCACGTCATGGTGAACCTCTCAGTGGGTCCTAACTTTAATAGCCTTAAAGGAGCGACTTCATGCGCTAACCACTACCGCAGTGACCATTCACCAGCAGGGTGGATGGCCTGGTGAGTCACAGCACCCATGCTGCAAGACTGAGACCCCATGGTTCCAGACCGCACCACCCCACAAGCACAAAACATCAGCCACAATGGCTGCTACACAGCACCAACACCAAATAAATGGAGCATTGAAACTCACCTTTCTCAAGCTCTTAAATGAGAGCAAAAATAGGCCAGACATAATGCTGATTCAAGAAAGGGGACAGAGGATGCAATGCGCTAAAAAAGAGCATGGGTCACAACTCCAAAAACTCATGCATTGAAATAATGCCACTAGGTAAAAATACATATTATTGAACATCAGGTTCTTAGTTAAACATTGTGATCAGACTGTATGAAACTAAGAACCTCATGTTCAGTTATATTTATTTTTTATTTTCAGTATTAGATCAATATATGACTTTTTCGAGGTGCAGTCCGTGCTCTTTTTTTAGCGTATTGTCCCCTTTCTTGGACCAGCACTCCTTTCATTGGGCACAGGTGATTTTATATTAGCAGGAGACTGCAAATGGAGTCCAGACTATTTTTGCTCTTATTTGATAGCTTGAGGGAGGTGAGTTTCAATTCTCCTTTCATTTGGTGTTGGTGCTGTGTGGTGGCCATTGTTGCTGTGGTGCAGTGTAGTCTGGAATCATGGGGACTCAGTCTATCAGTATGGGTTCTGTGAGGCACCAGGCCACGAGTCCTGCAGGTGCTTTGTCACTGCAGCGGTGATTAGAGCATGACACCACTGCTTTATGGCTATTAAAGTTAGGACCCACTGAGAGATTTGCCGTGATGTGGCAGTGGGCTTCATACAGTCTGATCAGAATGTTAAACTAAGAACCTCATGTTCAGTTATAAATATTTTTGCCTAGCTGCATTATGTAGCAGAGGGCGGAGTGGCCAATACTGAACAGCTGAGACCATCAAAACAGGAAAGCTCCAAAGAGCTCTCAACTGAATTGATTTACCTGTTAGCAGAAACATGTACTGTTCAATATGATGGTGAAGTGCTTCTAAAAAGTGCAGGAGTATATGAAATCAGACACTTTGGTCTTCTGGCCCTTTTCTGTCACGGTAAACTCGTGACAGTAATCTCTTTCTAAGAGGGACCTCTGGAACCTCAGGGCTGAGTTTATCAGGGTGTGTCACATGAAAAGACAGGATCAACTTGACTGTATGGTCGTCGGATGCTGCTACCCATATTCTCTCTTCAATACCTTAATCCCTTCCAGTGTACCAAATACTGAAGAGACCGACGAACCAAGCAAGGATCAACGATCTTAGCAATCGGAAATTCCAAATTCCCATCAACAATGACCAAGGATGGAGGTGTTGAAGATGGTTCAGAGGACGCAATGTATGTAAAGACAAGTGAAACACATTATCAATCCTAAAAGTGGGAAGCAAAGCAAGGCGGAGTGCTACAGAATTGACAACGGCCAAAATCTTATAAGGATCAACGAACCTGGGTACGAGTTTCCAAAAAGGAACCTTTAACTTAATGTTCCTTTAGGACAATCACACCAAATCACCAACACACATTCCTGGACCCACCAAATGTCTTCGATAAGCCCCACTCTTATATTTGGACTTCATCCTCTTCAAATTATTAAAAACCTCTTGCCACACAGATGTAATAGATGATGAAAACCGTTCCTCTTGAGGTATTCCTGAAGAATGATTTCTATTAAAAGAGTAGAACTGGGGATGAAAACCATATGCCCCGAAGAACGGCGACTTACCAGTAGACTCATGACAATGATTATTCACTGTAAATTCAGCAAGAGGTAAGTAGCAACTCAATCCTCCTGATTCTCAGACACAAAACACCTAAGCTAAGTTTCAAGATTCTGGTTAACATGTTCAGTTTGCCCATTAAACTGTGGATGAAAGGCTGAAGGAAATGACAGATAGATCCCCAAACTAGCACAAAGTACGTTCCAAAATTTAGAAATAAATTGCACTCCCAGTCAGAAACAATATAGATAGGAATCCCATGTAATTTCACAATTTCTTTGATAAAAATTTGCGCCAAGGTCTTGGCATTGGGTAAAGCAAGTAGAGCAATGAAATGATGAAATATACCGATAAATGAGTCCAAGGTCTACTGGGAATAGCCAATGGTTGGAGAGACCCACAGAAATGAGAATGAGGGGTCTTAGAACATGCACAAACACTGCAGGCAGCTACATACTCCCGAGCAGCCTAGTGTACCCCAGACCACCAAAAACACTGAGTAAAGAGATCTGTGGTGGCTTTACTACCAGCATGTCTGATCAAGACCGAATCATGATGTTCACTTAAAGCTTTACAATGGAGATTCACATGTACGAACAGTATACCTAATGGACAGGCAGCAGGGGCATACCCCTGAGCCTCTACCACCTCTTTCTCAAGGTCAGAACATATAGATGCACTAACCACCCCCCTATAGTATATGAACTGGTTGACAATTATCTTCAACCCCAAGAAAATAATGAGATAAGGCATCCGCCTTAATGTTCTTATTCCCTGGTCAATACAATAAAAGACTGAGAGATGTCAGGTGTATAAGTATCGGTGCAGATGCAAAACATTTTTTCAAGGTATCAAATGCCTCCCTGGCCAGACAGGACCATTTGAAAGAATAAGAAAAAGCAGTCGACAGCACTCTCAGCAGTGGGGCG
>VIAB01003340.1:18501-31892 GCA_009801035.1 Oophaga pumilio
CGGTAAGACAATCACTGGTGTTTTCTAAAAAGGCAGGCGTGATAGCAGGAGAAGAAATAAATAATTGGGTGTCATCAGCATAGAGATGGTACTGGAAACCAAATCTCCTGATTGTCCAACAGGGAAGGTGTACAAAGAGAAGAGGAGGGGGCCTATGACTGAACCTTGAGGAACCCCAACAGTAAAGGGAAGATGAGAGGAGGAGGAACCAGCAAAAGAAACAGTGAAGGAACGGTTAGAGAGATAGGAGAACCAGGAGAAAACGGTGTCTTTAAGGCCGATGGAGTGTAGTATAGTGAGGAGGAGCTGATGGTCCACAGTTTCGAATGCTGCGGAGAGATCCAAGAGAATTAGCATGGAGTAGTGACCATTAGATTAAGAAGTCAGTAGATCATTAGAGACTTTAGTGAGGGCAGTTTCAGTAGAGTGTAAAGAGCGGAAACTAGATTGAAGAGGGTCGAGAAGAGAGTTATCTGAGAGATAGTGGATAAGACGGGTGTGGACCAGGCATTCCAGGAGTTTAGAGATGAAGGGAAGATTAGAGACAAGTCTATAGTTAGCAGCACAGTTCAATGCTATAAATCTCTGTGAAGCACCTGGGGGTTCAAAGTGCTCATCACATATCTAAATCCATTCCTTGAGGGTTCTAGTTTCCAAAATAGGGTCACATGTGGTGGGTTTTCACTGTTTAGGCACATCAGAGGCTCTTCAAACAGGACATCGCGTCCACTAATGATTCCAGCAAATTTTACATTCAAAAAGTCAAATGACGCTCCATCCCTGCCCTGCCGTGCGCCCAAACAGTAGTTTTATCTCACATATGGGGTATTTGTGTACTCAGGAGAAATGACTCAACAATTTGTATGGTGCAATTTCTCCTGTTAACCTTATGAAAATGCAAAATTTGGGGCTAAAAAAGTTTTTTGTGGGGAAAATTAGATTTTTTTATTTTCACAACTCAATGTTATAAATCTCTGTGAAGCACCTGGGTGTTCAAAGTGCTCTCCACACATCTAAATACATTCCTTGAGGGGTCTAGTTTCCAAAATAGGGTCACTTGTGGTGGGTTTCCACTGTTTAGGCACATCAAAGGCTCTTCAAAGGGGACATGGAGTCTGCTAATGATTCCAGCAAATTTTGCGTTCAAAAAGTCAAATGACGCTCCTTCCCTTCCGAGCTCTGCTGTGCACAGAAACAGTTGTTTTCCCCCACATATTGAGTGTTGGCATTCTCAAGAGGAATTGCACAACAAATTTTGGGGTCCATTTTTCCCCTTTTACCCTTGCGAAAATGAAAAAATTGGGGTCTAAAGTAAATTTTATTGTGAAAAAAGTAAAATGTTCATTTTTTTCCACATTCCAAAAATTCCTGTGAAGCACCTGAAGGGTTAATAAACTTCTTAAATGTAGTTTTGAGAACCTTAAGGGGTTCAGTTTTTAAAATGATGTCACTTTTGAGTATTTTATGCCATATACACCCCTCAAAGTCACTTCAAATGTGATGTGGAACCCTAAAAAAATTATTTTGTCAAGTTTCATGGAAAAATGAGAAATCGCTGGTCAAATTTTAACGCTTATAACTTCCTAACAAAAAAAAATTGTTTAAAAAATAGTGCCGATGTAAAGTAGACATGTGGGAAATGTTATTTATTAACTATTATGTATGACATATCTCTGAAGTAAGGGCATAAGAATTTCAAGTTTAAAAATTGCTAATTTTTTTGCCAATTTTCCATTTTTTTTTTCACAAATAAACGCAAGTCATATCAAAGAAATTTCACCACTACCATGAAGTACATTAAGCCATGAAAAAACAGTCTCAGAATCAGTGAGATCCTGTCGAGTTATTACCTCATAAAGTGACATTGGTCAGAATTGTAAAAATTCACCTGGCCATTAACGTACAAACACCTTGGGGTGTAAAGGGGTAAAGGTCAAAATAGGCTCCGTCACCAAGAGGATAAACAAGACTAAAAAAAGTAGAACTCTTGTAATATTCATAATGGCCACTAAGCCTCATATTGGACTCATATTTCCTGCAGTATACACATCACTTTTCTGTAGTTATCTCTATAGGCAGGGTAACGTTGAAAGACAACCTATACTTAGATAATCCACATTTCACTGCAGTGCTCACCTCATCCCCAGTGCATGCAAAATCAAAATCAAGTGATTAGAAAAAATAATATGCAATAGCTATCTTGCGTTAGGCATTCAAAATTATATTTTAATTCTACTCTATCTCTTGAACTTGTTAAACAGGATATTATAGGGAGTCTCTCATCTCCAAAATGGCAATAAAACTGCATAAACATTTTTAAACATAAACATTTGCATAAACTTTTTAAAAGGGTCATAGCCCTTGTACAAATCATATCAGGCATATAGAGTTTAACTTTATATTTTGCTAAAAAATCTACTTTAATTTAACATGCTAGGAGGACGTTTCTGTGTACCCTGGGCCTGGCCTATACCTTGGTGCTCTGTTATTCCCTGTTTCAACATTAAAGCCAGTTCCTTATTTTGATTGATAGTACATCGCTCGTAAGAGTGAGTGCTGCCTAAAATCAGTTTTGGTGTCTTCGCTTGCGCTCCAAGTGTCACTGCAGACACACACTGATGCCTGGCTCCTGTATGTGGCAGCCGCTTGATGAACACAGAAGTGCAGGGAACGATATAACTGAGAAGGGAATTGTGATAAAGTGACCAGACGGCAACTATATGTTATAATGCCCTATCAATCCGCACTGAAGCCATTCACTGCAAACCCGGGTGCATCGAGTTGTGGCCACAATCAGGCATTAGCCAGGCATCAGTGCTTGCAGTCACACTTTTTGCAGGGCCATACTGACACTTAGAGCGTGCTGAAGTGTCAATGTACAAACATATACACACAAACTGATGCTAGAAAGAGCTCACTATTACCAAACAGCCCTGTCAATCAAGATAAGAGAGCAGCTATAGTATTCAAGTAGGAGGACAGAACAGTACATCAAGGCATAGCACATGGCAAGGGAGCACCAAAGTGCCCTCATTTGTATATTAAATAAAAGTAGATATTTCAGCAAATATTAAGTTAAACTGCATATGCATGGTATGATTTTTATAGGGTTACATTCCTGATACAAATTTTTGTGCAGTATAATTTCCACTTTGGTGGTGACAGATTCCCTTTAAATAGATGCAATTTATTAAAAATCAAAAAATGATATTAAATAAATATTATTATTATTTATTATAATAGCGCCATTTATTCCATGGCGCTTTATGTGAGGAGGGGTGTACATAATAAAAAAAACAAGTACAGTAATCTTAAATAACACCGGTCACGACTGGTACTGGAGGAAAGAGGACCCTGCCTGCGAGGGCTGGGTGAGGATACAGTAGGCGAGGGTAGATCTGGTCGTGCAGCTGTTTGGTGGATTGGTGGTTACTGCAGGTTGTAGGCTTGTCGGAAGAGGTTGGTCTTCAGGTTCCTTTTGAAGGTTTCCACGGTAGGCAAAAGTCTGATATGTTGTGGTAGAGTGTTCCAGAATAGGGCGGTGCACGGGAGAAATCTTGTATGCGATTGTGGGAAGAGGAGATAAGAGAGGAGTAGTGAAGGAGATCTTGTGAGGATCGGAGATTGCGTGCAGGTAAGTACCAGGAGACAAGGTCACAGATGTATGGAGGGCACAGGTTGTGGATGGCTTTGTATGTCATGGTTAGGGTTTTGAACTGGAGTCTTTGGGTAATGGGGAGCCAGTGAAGGGATTGACAGAGGGGGGAGGCTGGGGAATAGCGAGGGGACAGGTGGATTAGTCGGGCAGCGGAGTTTAGAATAGATTGGAGGGGTGCGAGAGTGTTAGTGGAGAGGCCACAGAGCAGGAGGTTGCAGTAGTCAAGGCGGGAGATGATGAGGGCATGGATTAGGGTTTTTGCAGATTCCTGGTTGAGGAATGTACGGATCCGGGAAATATTTTTGAGTTGAAGTCGGCAGGATGTGGAGATGGCTTGGATATGTGGTTTGAAGGAGAGATCAGTGTCAATAATTGCCCCGAGGCAGTGAGCTTGTGAGACTGGGGAGAGTGAGCAGTCATTAACTTTAATGAATAAATCCATTGGGGGGTCCAGTGAAATAGGGGAAAGATGGTCAATTCTGTTTTGTCCATATTAAGTTTTAGAAATCTTGCGGAGAAGAAGGATGAAATAGCGGACAGACATTGTGGGATTTTGGTTAGTAGGGTGGTGATATCTGGTCCAGAGATGTAGATCTGTGTGTCATCAGCATAGAGATGATACTCTATGAGCTGTCCCAGGCTGAAGGTGTAAATGGAGAAGAGCAGGGGCCCTGAGACTGAAACTTGCGGGACTCTCACATTATAAACCAATGAAATAAATTAGAAATTATAAGGTAGTTAGACGAGTTAAAGGTTAGCAAAACTTTAAACAGAACACATCAGTAGGTTCAAACCTCTTAAGTTGTTTACATGGGCATGTAAGTCATAGGAAGCTGAATGAAATAATATTTTTATATGTGCGATCTGATATTTTATTTAAGAGAAATTCATGTTTTTTTAATATGTTAATGAGCTGTAAAATCTATGGGCCACACACAGATCTCTCTGACAATCAGCCTTCATGACTTATTTGAAATGAAAGGGAGCACTACTAATTGAGACATGTAATGATTAACAGTCTGCTTTCCCAATCTACATTTCTCAAACCAGAACCCCCTTTTCATTTATAATAAGCTGTGAAGGCACACTCTCAGGAGATCTTTGTCCTGCCTACAGATCTTAACAGCTAATTAACATATTAACAAAAATCTAAATTTCACTGGAAAAAGACATCAGATCACAGATATGAAGATATCATTTTATTCAACTTTCTATGACCTGAATGCCCACATAGACGGGAATCATAGACTTTATATTTAGCCCACTCACAGCTTTGCTGAACTTAAGGATAAGCTGTTTGCTTCTTCTCCTTGCTTTGAGCAATTCAAGAGAGTGTCAGTACCAGGCCACTATCGATCAAACTACTGAACTGTGGCAAAATCAAAAGTTAAAAAAATCTATATTTTTTTACTTATTTGATACTTACCTTTATATAAAGCTTTGCTATTCTCTACTTCATCCCCTCGGTTCTTGGCTAAGCAGAATATCTGAAATGAAATTACAGCAATTTACTAAACACGACATAATTTTTCCATCTCCGTTTTAACACTGAACTACAACAAAAACAGCTTAATTTCTAAAATGTAACATATTAGCATGCAACTCCAGCTGAAATGTATTGTCCAACAAGTTATGCAACATTATATACAAGCTTATACTTTATTTTCATCAAAAAAGTAAACCAATCACAGTGACAAAAAGCCAGCACTTAAGATTCAACAAAAAGAAATATCTGAAATAGAAATCATTTTGGTGGCCCTAATTCATGGTTTTCATTTCCATAATATATTTAGTTAAATAGTTGATGTTAGCAAGAGTAGCATTACTGTTATGGTTAATTTTATTTCTGTTTAGTTAATTGAGATTTAAAATTTTGATGTCACTAGTTAATCTTAATTATTGGTTTAAGAGCCTAATATCCTAGTTGTTATGTTCTCGTAGGTTTACTTTTTTAACTATAAGTAGCTTAATAGTTGAGAATATTTAACATTTACTCGCATACTGAAAATTACAGAGTTACTATTAGTGTTACCTGTTTAGGGTTTAGTCATCCTTTGACTCCTGCGACACTTTTCCTTAATAATCATCAGCCATCAAGTCTGATAGTCTCAAAAGAAACATCAGCCCCATTAAACTGCTTTCAAGGATCGTGATATTTAGCACTGGAAATTACAAATAAAGTTTTTGAAATTGAAGGTAAAGAGTGACATCTGGGCAGTGACACTGATGATTATTGGTAGTAAAGATAAATAGTTATTAAGATGATGCAATCAAAACACTCCTAGGAGTGACAACCAAAATCTAGACAATGATTACAAGTTAAATAAGATATTTAATGTTTAGGGTGAGCCAGTGTTTAAAGATCTAGGCATTAGGACAGTCTAATGGTGGTAAGTGGTAGTCTTACCTCGTTTAACTCCATTACATTCTCACGAGAGACATGCTAGTGGTGCAAACAAGTCAAAGTTTTTGTTTAATAAGACGAAGCTTAGAGAGTCGTTTAGAAGCCATTTATCTCCCATTAACATCTTGTACATTAGTGTTTACTAACCGCGTATGAAATAACAGTTTAGAAGGTTAGCTTTTAAATTATTTAACAAGCAAGAGTTATTAAAACGTTTAAAATATTACACAAGATACTTAAAACAAAAATTGGGATCATTTTGCAATTTTTAACGGAAAACATTTTTAGGCATCTCTAGAAAAGGAAATACATCAGGCATTTAAGGCTACAGTCGAAAGCAAGTGATTGCAAGTTTAGTTTCTTACAAAATGTCAGCTTTATTGACAAATTCTAGCAGACATATTTGACAAATTATGATTTCCTATTTAGAGAAGATTACACATTGATCTTTAAGTGATTGTTTTAAACAAATACAGATTAAAACACTGACAGGTTCAGTTAGCTACATACATTACAGTAGCTGATTAGTTTTCAACTCCATTAAAACAGCATTTTAAATTAAATTTACAAACTTAATACTGAACATTTTGTTTCTTACACGTATTAAAAAAGCCAGTTTAAAACATCCTCTCTAAACTTTAATTATGTTATGTTCAGAAATCATATTCCAATAGTTTAGCATCCCTACACAAATGGAATTCAAGGCCTAGCATGTTGTGTTTTTGCCTAGACTTTACCAATGCTGTCAAACATTCATGCTTTTAAAAAGTTAATACATCACAATAAAGAACAACCAACATAACATTTTCTCAATTCATGGTTTTAGACAAAATGATCCTGCATTTTTTCAGTCCATGTTTAAAAAAATATTAAAGCCAACGCTACACCACATGTTTATCGCAAATACAGAAGTATATAGGGAAACCACAAGCAGTAATCCCCAAGATAAAAATGGACTATTACTTGTCATGTTGCTGTTTTATGCAGAGCCATAAGGCAATTAATTGTCTCTAAAAGGAGGGCATAATTTCTGAAGGCCTTCAGTATCTACCATACGGATGTTCTCTGTAACCTCCTCTAGTTGTTCTTTGTAGTGGTGCCTTTAAGCTGGATCGCGGTGAGGCCCATTCTTCCTGCCCTAAAACCAATGGAAATAGAGAGATATATATCCTTTGGTATTTTGGCAATTTTTCTTATCTAGCAATGGCATACATCCAAGATTGGGATATTAAATAAAAATAGATTAAACTGTGTCTTCTGATATGGTGCCAGGTTTTGGGAGAAGAACCTGCTATTCATTTCTCCATGTCTGTCTCGATCAAGATCCTTTTGCTTCTTTCCCTACCCTATTTGCTAACAATTAGTGATGAGCGAGTGTGCTTGTTACTCGAGTTTTCCGAGTATTCTCGGGTGTTCTCCGAGTATCTTAGGCGTGCTCGTAAATTATCTCTGAGTCCTCGTAGCTGCATGATTAGTGGCTGCTAGACAGCCTGAATACATGCAAGTATTGCCTGTTTGTTACAGAATCATGCAGCTACGAGGACTCAGACATAATTTACGAACACGCCCAAGATACTCGGAGAAAACCCGAGCATGCTCGGAAAACTCGAGTAATGAGCACACTCGCTCATCACTAACAATGCAGTTACTCTGCAGAGGAAAGTCTAGCATAGATTCTTCCTACCTGGTAGAAATAAGATTTGCCAATTTTTTCTAAGGGACCTGCAGCAGCTGCATAAGCGGTCTTTATATTATGCTTGCTCTTGTAAACCAAAGGTATTAATAAATATAAATATCTACATTTCAGGATCACATGGGAAAATCATATTTTCTGACAGTATGCAAAAATGCCAAACAGGAGTGTCATTTATAAAAAAATATAATAATTATTATAAGAATAATAATTCCCGTAATTTTATGAAAGCTGAATTTTCCGGAGTTAGAAAATAATTTCTGTACTACCAGGAAATCAGTTATTATCATAAAAGAGAAATTTTCCAATAGGCTGTTCTGAATTACTTTAATTTATTTTGTATATTTATGTTTCCTTTGAGATATGTAATCCCTTTCTTTCTTTGTTCACGTGCTTTATTTTAACATTTCTCCTTAATTCTTCTACAGGCTTCTTAAACACTTCTCAGGACTTTAATAAGTCAGATCAGAGTCTTGTAACAAATAAGCATTGGCTGCTTGGTCAAAGCCAATAAGGACGTCTGCCTCTGGATTACTGAAGATTGCAACTAGCATGAATTAGAGGATTTTATTGTGTAGTGTCTGATACAAATTCGTTAGAATTTTAATTTGCTAGCTGCACCCTAGAGTCTAATATGAATATTTCAAGTCTCAATAACTTTGATAGTGTTGCTAAAAATCAAGCCAGTATGTTAACTCTTCACGATCCTAGTTCCTGCTCATTTGCTTGAGAATAAAAATAAGTAGACAAATTATAGCCTGTATTCTTTAATTAGGCTGTGATACTGGGCTCAACACCATATTTTTAAAATTTAAAATTCGACACAAACATATAAGGAATGCTGATGCAAGAATCGGTTTTACAAATTTTTCTAAGCTCTGAAAACAACTACTTACCTCCATATCAGATTCTCAAACCGTTATTCTCAATGCTTAGATGCTTAGATTTAACACATACAATAGTAGTAGATTACCCAACCAGAAGCAGCATATAGTGAAAAATCATTATGCTAAAGAGATAGTTTTAACATATAACTGTCACATGTTAAAGTAAATCTGTCATCACACTTAAAGTGATCCTGTCACTAGTTTTGGCCGATATAAGATACGGCCACCACCTTTCAGGCCTGATATACAGCATTCTATAATGCTGTATATCTGCCACCAACCTGACCTACAAGAGAAGAAAAATATTTTTTTTTAAACTCACCTGAGGGGCGGTCCGGTCCGAGAGGCATCGCAGGTTTTGGTCCGGCACCTCCTATCTACTTATGATCGCAGTCCTCCTGCTTGCATCATTTGGATGATGCGTCCCTGCATCATCCACACAGTCTACTCGGCAAAGCACTCCTGCGCAGGTGTACTTATCTGCCCTGACTAGACTAGGGCAGAGTACAGTACTGCAGTGCGAATTCACCTGGACTCTTTGACCTTTCCCAGCACCTGCGCACTGGAGGACTTTTCTCTGCCCTCAACAGGTCAGAGAAGTACACCTGTGAAGGACTGTGATGCCGAGGAGATTGTGTGGATGATGCAGGGATGTGTCATCCACAAGAAGGAAGCAGGAGAACGGGGATCGTAAGACGATAAGAGGCACTGGACCGGGACCTGCAACACCCCTCTCACTGGACTGCCCCACAGGTGTGTATAATAAAAGTTATTTTTCTTCCTTTACAGGTCAAGTTGGGGGCAGATATACAGCATTACAGAATGATGTATATCAGCCCCAAAAGGTGGTGGCCTTACTTCACATTGGCCAAAGCTGAGGACAGGTTCGCTTTAAAGAGAACCTCTCATGTTATAAAATGCTATTAACCAGCAGATATGAGGTTTATAGGCAAGTTAATAGTGTTCTAAAGCCATGCAGCTGCCTCACTGAGAGCCTGGCTGGAGGTGTGGTTACAGCAGATGCTCACTATATACTGAGTGGTGACTGATGCCACACGTGGGCACACCTCAGACTGAAAGCCTGACACTGCTCACAGGAATAAAGCTCATTTCTTCAAGGCAGCTGGGCCTTCTGATTTTCCTACTGAAAATTTATGTAGAGGTATCTAGCAGTGGCTATTTCCTTTCTCCCAGTAGAAAACATGAGTACAAAGCAAAGCAGAGTGTCCGTGTACATAAGATATAGTAATTTCTAGAATTAACATTGGGCTGACAGCTATCTAATGTGTATGACCAGCTTAATTGAAGCATAGTGTGGGAAACGTTCAACTCCCCTATTAGCCCAAAAGGCACAAAAATATTGTACTAATAAGAACTAATTAAAGGGTGGAGGTCTGTTAAAAGGTGGCTACTTTGAAGAACCTAGAATATAAGATATATTTTCAGTTGTTGCACACTTTTTTGTTAAGTATATAATTCCACATTTGTTAATTCATAGTTTTGATGCCTTCAGTGTGAATGCACAATTTTCATAGTCATGAAAATACAGAAAAATCTTTGAATGATAAGGTGTGTCCAAACTTTTGGTCTGTGCTGTATATTCACTAAAAAAACAGCTATGAAACCAGTTATTCCATTAAATGGAACCTGTCACTTGATTTACGTTGCTGAAACCATGGGCAGCACAGCATGAATCAAAGCCTGGCTGGACGATTACTGCTAGGTATAGATAAGACTAGTCCTGGGAGGACCTGACCAGCCTCTCCTACTTTAGTTGACTGACAGATCTCTCCCACGTGTGTGCATATGGAGAGATCTGTAAATCACCAGGAGTGGTGTGGGGAGAAACTTGACCTTCAAACTATGCAACATTCAGGTCTGCACTTGTGCACCCAGGCTCTGATAAATGCTGCCCGTGGCTCATGCACCAGGAATTGAGTGACAGATGAAGAGAACTTCAAGTAAAGCAATGCCACGGAGTGGGCACAGTGGCATTACCCATTATCATATGCTGAAATTAGAATGTATATTATGGAAAGATAATAAGAATGAACACCCTTTATACACCAGTAAACCACCAGAAATTGATATTACATATCCTGTAAAGTGGTTTTGAGGCAAATGTCATTTGGAAATTTCTAATGTTTTCGATACATTAAATTTAAAGGCATACCGTATATACTCGAATATAAGCCGACTCGAGTATAAGCTAACCCCCCCTAATTTTGCCACAAAAAACTGGGAAAACTTATTGACTCGAGTATAAGCCTAGGGTGGAAAATGCAGCAGCTACTGGTAAGTTTCAAAAATAAAAATAGATACCAATAAAAGTAAAATTGATTGAGACATCAGTAGGTTAAATGTTTTTGAATAGCCATATTGAATCAGGAGCCCCATATAATGTTCCATACAGTTCATGATGGCCCCATAAGATGCTCCATACAAAATACACCCCATATAATGCTGCACAAAGGTTAATAATGGCCTCATAAGATTCTCCATAGAATATGCCCCATATGCTGCTCCATAAAGGTTATGGCCCCATAAGATGCTCCATAGATTATGCCCCCTATGCTGCCCCATAAAGGTTATGGCCCCATAAAATGCTCCATAGATTATGCCCCATATGATGCTCCATATATTATGCCCCATATGACGCTCCATATATTACGCCCCATATATTATGCCCCATATGCTGCCCCATAAGATGCTCTGTATATTATGCCCCATATGATGCTCCATATATTATGCCCCATATGCTGCCCCATAAGATGCTCCATATGCTGCTCCATATATTTTGCCCCATATGCTGCCCCATAAGATGCTCCATATATTATACCCCATATGCTGCTGTGAATAATAAAAATAGACATGGGCCCCGGCATCTGCGATATTCACCTGTCCCCTTTCCACCGCTGTGCGCCTCTGTCAGTGAGTGCTCAGGCAGAGGGCACGGCGCACACTAACTATGTAATCACGCCCTCTGATCGGAATGTCACAGCCAGAGGACGCGGAGGACAGAGCGACGAACAGCGGTGGAACGGGGACAGGTGAATATCGCATATACTTACCCACTCCTGGTGCGGTCTCTGCATCCCCTGCTCTTCTCCCACGGTCTCCGGCAGCTCTTCCTTCCTTCAGCGGTCACATGGTACCGCTCATTAAAGTCATGAATATGTGCATATTCATGACTTTAATGAGCGGTACCACTTGACCGCTGAACACAGGCACCGGAGACCTTGGGAGAAGCAGGGGATGCAGAGACCGTGTCAGGAGGGGGTAAGTATGATCTGACACCCCCGTTCCCTATCCTCCGCCGACCCCCTGGCATATATGACTCGAGTGTAAGCCAAGAGGGGCACGTTCAGCCTTAAAAAATGGGCTGAAAATCTCGGCTTATACTCGAGAATATATGGTAAATCGTTTCAGTCATTTCAATAAACTTAAAGGGAACCTGTCAGCTGTTTTGGCGGCTATAAGATATAGCCACTGCCTTTCAGTGCTTATATACAGCATTCTATAATGCTGTAGATAAGCCCCCGGTCTGACCTGAAAGATAAGAAAAATAAGTTTTATTATACTCACTTGGGGGGGCAGTCCGGTGTGGTCCTGTCTGATGGGTGTCGCAGGTCCGTCTCCAGCGCCTCCCATCTTCTTGCGACACCACCCTCCTGCTTGCTTCATGGCTCCCCGTGCAGGGGTACTTCTCTGCCCTGTTGAGGGCAGAGCAAAGTGCTGCAGTGCGAAGGCGCCGGGAAAGGTTAGAGAGAATTTTCTCTGCCCTCAACAGGGCAGATTAGTATGCCTGTGTGGGAGCCCAACATGAAGCAAGCAGGATGACAACATCGCATGAAGATGGGAGGTGCCGGACCCGGACCTACGACACTCATCGGACAGGACCGCACCTAACCACCTCCCTGGGTGAGTATAATAAAACTTGTTCTTCTTATCTTGCAGGTCGGATCGGGGGCTTATCTACAGCATTATAGAATACTGTAGATAAGCCCTGAAAGGCAGTAGCCGCATCTTATAACGGCCAAAACAGCTGACTGGTTCCCTTTAAGGAAAATCTATCACCAGGTTGTTGCTTTCTAATCTGAGAGCAGAATAAAATCGGGACAGAGACCCTGAATCCAGAGTTGGGTCACTTACTGAGTGACATGGGCGGGATTGGACAGAGCTAATCAGTGACAGGACTAACAGATCTGTAGTAGATAAAATAGTAATTTATAAGATCAACAGAAAAAAAGCCCAGTAAGTGACGTGCTGCTAGAATCAGGGTCTGACTTCCTACTTTTGGCTGCCTCCAGAATGTGAACGATAAACATGGTTACAGATTTCCTTTAGGCTACCTATAATGCAAGCACAATGTCTAACACAATTATAAAATATTTTTTATTAACTCCAAAATTACCTTTTCAACTCAACAAGTTACCCCAAAGTGAAGGGCACTAGTTGTCTCCCTTCCATCTAACTTACTGTCTTGTGCCTGTTGCCAAGTGTGATGTGACTTTAGCAGCAGAAATACCAAGACATATTACAAGAAGTAGGGATGGGTCTTTTTATCTCCAATATTGCTTTCATGTATCTTACACTGCATACAGGCATAGCAATCAGCAATGCCTGCTGGGAAATGAGGGAAAGAATTGTCTATTACCTATGGTGCTGACAGAGTGCTGCTTAAGCGGACACACCTACTGTAAAAATGTATCGTATTTTTTGGACCATAAGACGCACTTTTTTTCCTCC
>VIAB01003340.1:42130-65591 GCA_009801035.1 Oophaga pumilio
TTCTCATGTACAGCACCATGGAATTAATGGCACTATATAAATTAAAAATAATAATAATAAAATGCCCACATAGGTAATAAAACAAGTGTACTTATTTTATTTTGCATCTGATCTTCACAACATTGTGTAATTTTCTTAAAATTTAGGATGATATTGTAAAGAACTCATGAATATTCTTCATTGACTTTTTTAGGATGAACAGATTGAGATTGGACCTTACGTTTTTAATTAACCAAAATTATAAGTGACTTAGGATTAAGTAAACGGCTAAAAAAATATGACATGGTCAGAAAATAGTATAGCAGCGTCAGCACTATTTCTATCCCTTAACGGAATGCTTACCATTGATTGTTCCTTTGTGTTATGGCATCAACTTCTAAAACCTGAAACCCGTGGTTCACATTATATTATAGTGATTCTATCACAAAAGCAAACCATTCAATATTTTTACTCCCCAGTGATGTGGAGATTGTTATTAAAGCAATGTTTTAAGATTTTGCTGAACGGCAGAACAGAAAAGCAAGTGGATGTACTTCTCTTACTTGTACGATTTAACTTCTTTTGTTTTTGGCAACTGTGCTTCTGATGTTCAACATAGATAAGAGGTGAAAAACATGAGCTTTCAATTCCGCACCGTAATTAACATTCACAAACCATACCATTAAGCCTTTAATCAATTATTGCCTTTGTGTGTTCAAAGCATGATAACTTGCACTTAGCTATATTAAAGCAAGGTTTTCCAGGTAATTTGTCTGCAATATCCTTATTATGAGTGGCGTGTTTCACCTTTATAAGTGGATAAGAATACATAAGATTAGAAATGCATTTCCACCACGCAGTGGCAGTTAGTTTGATAACTTGCAAAAGATTAATTTTAGAATGCTGATTTTTGGAATGTTACTGTAGTGAATGGAAACTTTAAAAATGTAACTGTAATAATGAAAAAAAAAATGAATTTAACTGCAGACTTGCAGGTTTCATTTGTTTAAGGCAAAATTGCTCATGTGTTGCATTTTTTAGCAGATTTTTAGATGCTTGGACAAAAAGGTTTCACAGTTTTCTAAAGCAGAACCACATACGCTATGTTTTAATAGAATCCATCCAGATTCGCCCACATAAATCTATTTTGAATAAATATAATTTTTTTATTATTTCTGAATTTCTTTAAGATATGCCAGTGTCATGTGAAAATGGAGTGCTCCCTTTGTCACAATTTTCAAACTTATCTGATTAGTACATTAAATCACTTGTACACATGTTTAATTTAAAACTGGCAACCCTGAAAATTAGGTATTTACTACAATCTTTTTTTTATTTTTAACCCACTGAATAGAAAAAGACGTACTATAATAAAAAAGTAACAAAGAGCAGCATAATCATCTTTTGTATTATTATAAAACAATAATATATGAATTAATTTATTTTTAATGAATGATCACATCAATTTGACAGATGTGCAGTACCCAGCTGCAGGCACTATCAGAAGATGGAGCAGCTCCACAATTGAGCAGTTCTGGCCAGCAGCCAACACCGCTGCCGACACAGAGAACAGCTCATTGGCAGCGGTGCTGGGTGCCGGACCTCAACCAATCATATATTGATGACCTATCATAGATGACCTATGAACTAGGGATAGGTCATCAATGATAAAGTAGTGGACAACCTCTTTAAATATCTATTTCTCAAGGTTATCATAAATAGCAGAGACTCATATAAACATATTTACTTACCTCTGTGGTTGTGTGGGGTAACTGTTCTCATAATCCTCATAGCTCTGCTCATCGTAATCCTCCCCAAAGCCATCGTCATAGCCCTTATGCAAATACAGAAGCATAGCCTTATTAAAATTAGATTTTTTTTTAACATTACACACTCTTTTTGTTTAATACTGTACTGCTAGTTTTAGTCCTGATATTTATTTAAATATACACAGACATAAAATGTCACACTTATAATGCATGCAAAATGCAAAAATAGCACATGTTGCTTGAATGAGAAAATAACACCTGTCTTATATCTTAGTAACTTATTAGGGTTGAGCGAAACTCACAAAATTTGACTAGGCAGATTCACTCAATACGGGCGGAAGAGTTGCATCAATAAATGTTCTGCAAACCAAATCTACCAGTAAAGTGTTAATAAAATAATAAACTCTTAATACTCATCTTTCTTTAGCTTCTGCATAACATCACTCCTCTTTCTTCTGATAGGCTCCTCTTCTTACTTCTTGCCTTCCTTTGCTAGGGCCGCAGCTGTCTAGTTCTCAATAACTTGATGTGCCTCGTGACCCATTTGACAACTGGGGCATACTCAGTGGTGGCAAAGCCTGCTCGAAACCCACAGCAAAGGAAGATATGACTAAAGAAGAAGGTAGAGGAGCTTAACGGAAGATGAATGAGAAGCATTGGTATGTGGAGGCGGAAAAGAGGTGAGTGTGACGCATAATTTAATCTTAATTATCCAGACGTCTATTTTCAGTAGGCCTAGAGATATAGACTATAATTCTTGAGTCTGAATGTTGATTCTAGAATTCATGTGTTTTCTACTGATAGGCCAAGAATCATAGACTATTGCTTGAACGTTTGACTATTGGCTTGTTGTTTCTGAATTGATGAATGGCTGCTGCTTGCACCTTTCAATTTGCAAGACTGGGATGCAGGGTCATTGAACAATCAATGTTTGTCATGTAGCTTGTGGACTTGCAAAACAGAGGATAACAAATTATGCAGATTCATTAAATACTCAAACACTGAGAGATGAACCCCTACCACCTTCCATCAATCCTGTGGAAAAATACCTGAATAAGAGCTGTGAACTATAAAAGGGGATGTGCCTCTGTATAAAAAATACTCTTTACAAAACCACAGCCAGAAACACTCTATAGGACAGCTGCCTGGACACCAGGGTTCCATCAAGCGGGACACAGATTTCTCGATTCTACTGGATGCCAGCTTAAGGGACAATGGCCCCGAATGGAAGAAAACAGATCTGCTCCATTGACCATCACTGAACCCATGAATATGTTTGGGGAAATCAGGTAGGGACCCTCTGGTAAACTATCCCCTATGGATATGTTTGGAGAAGTCAGGTTGGGACCCTCCGGTCACCTGACTCCATGGAGTCATTCGGAGAAGCCAGGCTGGGACCATCTGGTCACCCGGTTCCATGGAGACATTTGGAGAAGCCAGGTTGGGACCTGGTAACATGCCTCAATAGACTATCAACTTCCTATGCTTGTCGTTACCTCCTCTCTGTGGGTGCCCACCAAAAGTGGAGTGCCACTGGTTGAGGTAGTTGGCCATGGAAGCCACAAAGTTTCAGCTGCTCTAATCCTGGTGAGTCAGTGGAAGTGCTTGGTGGTTCAATAAAGTATTGCCACGCTGTTTTGCTCTCACCTTGTGTTGTCTGAGTAGTATTATGCCCACGGAAAAAGGAGAGTGGGCATTCAGTGGGATGAGCTCTGATCCATGAGGTCAGCCGAAAAGAGCACCCACTGACCCCCCGTTTCTCCACAATAAGTATTAAAGTTTATTGTGTTTTTATCTCCTTACCACATCAGATTTTAACAAAATGGGGTTGGTCAACCGCTATTTTTCTAGATTCGTGAAGATCTTGCCCCAAAAGTTTGAATTGATTAGAATATGAATTTTGGGGGAAATCTGTAGCAAATGTAATTCATTTAAAATTAATTCAGTCCTCTCTATTGGAAATTTTGAATGGTGTAATTTGAACTATGAATCACTGTAATCAATTATAAATATATTGCTCTGTTTATCTTGTACAGATCTCGTACTATAACAGCTAGTATGATTTTTTAAACAATTCTGATTTTTTTTGCTGACACTTAATATCATCTTCAAAAATGTATGTGAATAGACAATTACAAAGTCCATCAATGTCCTATGTAGAATATTAACAAATGTCACTATCCAAACTGCATACATTATTGGAAAAAAAAAAAAATAAATAAATGGAAGTAAAAGTGATCTGTTAAGACAAATATAAAAAGTAAAATTTTATTATAGGACAATAAACACAATAAAAACATAGGGAGACATTAATCCCTTAGTGATGGAGCCAAATTTTTGAAATCTGACCAGTGTCACTTTATGTGGTAATAACTCTGGAACGCTTCAACAAATCCCAGTGATTTTGAGACTGTTTTTTTGTGGCACATTATACTTTATGATAATGGTAAATTTAGGTTGATATGTTTTGTGTTTATTTATAAAAAAAATATCAGAAATTTGATGAAAATGTAAAAAAATTAGCAATTTTCAAACTTTGAATAATTATCCCTTTATTCAGAGTCATACCACACATAAACATTAATAAATAACATTTTTCACATGTCTGTCTTACATCAGCACCATTTGAAAAATGTTATTTTTTTTGTTAGCATTTTAGAAGGTTTAAAAATGTAGCAGCAATTTTTTATTTTTTCATGGAAATTTATAAAATTTATTTTTTTAGGGACCTATCCAGGTTTGAAGTGACTTTGGGGGTCCTATATATTGGAAAACCACCAAAAGTGACACCATTTTAAAAACATCACCCCCTGACATACTGAAAACCGCTGTCAGGTAGTTTATTAACCCTTCAAGTGCTTTTCAGAAATTAACACAAAGTTGCATGATAGGAATGAAAAAGTGTATTTTTACCACCTAAATGTCGCTAACTTTTGAACAGGTTATTGTAGCCGGCAAACTCTAAGGCCGCTATTTAGCCGTGAACTGCCATGGCAAACATCAGGGCCACACAATCATTATCTCAGGGTGCAAATGAGGATAAAGAGGAAGCCCCCACACTCTTTTAACGATTTATATGATATAGTCATTATTGACAGCAGCATCTAAGGGGTTAAACAGATATGGTCGGTGCCAACACTGATCGCAGCTGATGCAGCAAGTTGTCAGCTGTAGTGTACAGTCAACAGCTGCTGGATTGTCACTTGTATGGGGATGCTATTCTCTTATATTGCAGGTCAGTTAAAAGACGTATTGGCGGTCATTTAGGGGTTAAAAATGAGAGGGTGAAAATGAGTGCAACACCACTCATGGAGTATAAAGTAGCATACATTTTACCCTTGATACTAACGTAATAATTTTGCTCTGGATGGTTATATGAAATTTACTATGCCCTCTACTCCAATAAGTTAGTTACAGGTGCATCTCATAAAATTAGAATATCATCAAAAAGTTAACTTACAATTGCTCATTTTGCCATTCTACCCAGCTAATTCTTCTCTTTTCTATTAAGTCTAAGACATCATGTGATTAAAAACAAACTTGCTGAATCCTTCTAAGCTCTACGTAGAAGCAGGAAGTCTCTTTCCCTGCATGAGTCATCAGCAAAAATCCCTGGTAGGGGGAAGAGCAGAGCAACTGCATTAGTAGTTCAAGAGAGGGATGACTTATGCAGGGAAAAGAGACTTTCTGTTTCTACATAGAGCAGAGAAAGGCAAAGAATCAACTGTGTAGAAATTCAAAATGAGCAATTGTAAGTACACAGTGCTATATAATATGATGATTGCAATATATTAAAAGTATAGAAACCTTAATGGAAGTTCTTCTTTATCCTGATTAATAACTTGTCAAAGTCCCTCGTGCGTGCTGCTTTTCAGATCTCACACTGCTGAGTACAAGCTACAGCTATCAATCAGGATGGGTGGACAGACACTAAATATACCTGGACCAATGATCTCTCTTATTTTTTAAATGGACTCATGAAATGCTGATAACATATATTTTAAATAAAGTATATTGGCCTCATCAGGTTAAAGAGATCTACAGTTTATAGTAATGTATGCAGTTTGTATTGTGAAATCTTCTAACAGATATGCTTTAAGGTAATATGTAATACTATGAAGGTGGAAATGGCTAATGTTCAAAACTTTTTTTCCTGAAATGCTACAGAATACCCTAAAGATCTTTAAAGTTGAAGGATTTTTTAAATTACACATCACTCACAATAGCTATATCTAAGTACAACTACTTCCAGTAATATTTGTGCCTTTGTCCCTCCTGCGAGTCTAGATATGAAATCCAATTTGAATCTATCATATTTCCAATTTCCTTTTAAGTTATAAATTAGATTTTTATTTTAAAAGAATGAAAGGATCTCTGAGTTTGCTGAGGGGAAACATTTTAAAGTCAACAGGTCTGCAACTTTCAGCATAAAATGAAAAATGCATATTTATTGAAGTGTCACTTGAAAACCAAGAGCAATGCTCACTTGTAGGTGGCAATGAAGGATACAATTGACATTAACTTTCAGACTCATTTGAAAGGTAATAAGAACTTATGATTCAATTCATAAAACTGTCATAATGTGATTTGTACTTTGAAATTATAATGATCAACATTAATAACATAAATACAGCGCAATGACAATATAAAAAGTTCTGAATATCAGAATATTTTTTCTTTATATAAAGTATACCTGCAGTTGCATGTAGTTTTTGTATAAATCAATAAATCAATAGTAAATGTACATGCATGAGCCTTTGGAATACAAATCATTGGAAAATTGTCTTCTTCTTCACCTTTATTTGACTACTGTCTTTCTGGAAATATTCAGTCGCCAAAAAATAAGACTTTAGTAGTACAGTAACTGAGGATAGGGATATAGATATCAAATACTATATTAGGATCAAATTTCACCACAAAAGTAAATGAAACTCAAATAACACATTTGTGCACGTAGACACATGTATAAAAATTATGCAATGTAATACCAATACTGGTTTGCTGCTAGCAATTATAAATGGTAGTGTTGTAAAAAGAAAAAAACATTAACCTATATAATCAGCTTGAAGAGACCTCCGCAGCCATGGTTAACAGAAGAGAATCTAAAGATGATCGAAGAAAGATGAATGGAAAAAGCAAAAGATAACAAGCAGGATGCAGACAACATCAGTAAAAGACTAAAGAGAGCTATTTGAGCAGACAAAGAATTTTATTACCAAAAAATATGTGCACAGATAGAAAGCGAACATCTGAGGGGCAAGACCAGTAAATCATACCTAAAGATCAAAGAAATAATATGAAAGTTTCAACCAAGAGTGGGCATGTTGAAGGATGCCACAAGCAGATCAAGGAAAGATGGAAAGAGTGCATGGAGCACCTCTACAAGAAAGACTCACTGATGATAGAGAACCCAACATCTTAAATGACAAAGTCATTGCTGCGATAAAAGTTCTGCCACACAACAAAGTACCTGGATGTGACAATATTTCAAAAGAGCGAATAAAGTCTTCTGAAGCAGCAGTTGATATCATCACATGCCTGTGTTAACAGATGTGGACAATTGGTAAATGGCTTAAGGACTAGAAAATATTGGTGTTTATTCCTATTCTGAAGAAGAGAGAACCTACAAACTGTGGAAACGATGGGACTATTGTGCTCATACCTCATGTTAGCAAAATACTACTGAAGATTCTACAAAGACGGTAGATAACTGCCTTACTTTGGCAAAAAGCTTCCAGAGGAAAAAGCAGGATTAAGGAAAGGCAGAGGAGCAAGAGATGTGATAGCTAACATTAGATGGATAATGGAAAAGGCCAAAGAATACAACAAGGAGGTCTATTTTTACTTCAACTACAGCAAAGCCTTCAACTGTGTTGCTCACCAGAAACTTTGGAATACCATGAAGGATATGGGTATACTGAAACATCTGATCAGCCTCATTAGGAACTTTTACATCGAAAAAGAAACAGTCTGAAAGGAACAATGCAACAGCATGGCTCAAGTAGAGCAAAGAATCAGACAAGGTTGTATCTTGTCAGCATTTCTATTCAATTTTCTATGCAGAAGCTATTTTCAGGAAGGCTGTAGTTGCTGAAAAAGATGGAATCAAAATTGCAGGATGAATCTTCAACAATCTTAAATACGCAGATGATACAACATTGATAGTAACAAGCATAGATGGAAAAGACTTATTACAGAGTGTCAAGATGGACAACTCGAACATGGGACTACTAGTATAACACAAAGAAGACAAAGATATTGACTACTGCCAGGTACGACTGGGACACATTTGAGATGGACGGCGACGAAGTGGAAGTTGTAAAGGACTTCGAACCTACTCGGATTGATGATGCAGCGAGGACACCAGAGGTAAGTAGAATAGCTATGGGCAAATAAACAATGAAGTCATTGACCAAGGTCTTCAAATTGCGGGACATTTCACTGATGATGAAGACATGACTCGTATATAGTTAGGTCTTTTCTGTGGTAATATATTGATGCAAAACCTGGACAATAAAGAAACAAGGCAGAAGAAGAATCAATGTCTTTGAAATACATTATTTCAAAGGATGTTATCAGTACCATGGATGTCAAGAAGAACGAACAAATCAATTTTGGAACAACTCAAACCAGACATGTCACTCAAAGCAAGGATCACAAAGCTACAACTTGCCTACTTTGAAACATATTGATAGGGAATCTAGGAGACCCTTCTAGATTATAAGACCCTTTTATATATTCTCATATACTAATCACTTTAAGAAATCTCTTCTCTCTCTGTATTTCAAAATAACATTATTTGCTGATTAACCAACATGGTAGCATATGGTCCCAAAGGTTAGTCACAAGGCTACATGGCCTTAGGACTATGAGATAATCACCCTAATGACAGGACACCGCCATGTTGACTGTAGCTAATGACGATGAAGTATGCAACTAATCAATAGAGAAATAAAGATAGAACTGCTAATGACTATAATTGGGGTCCACCAAATCAAATATCTGGTGACTAGGGATGCTGGATACAACTGGTTCTGTAGCTGCGACATCCACTCCCAGACGCCCAACTGCACAGATAACTACTGTCTCCCACTATAAACCATGGGGTCCAAAGCACCAGATGACGTTAGTGAAAGAGGCCCCAGACCCATTTGACTTGCCAATGGCCTTTTACAGATGGATGGTAGGATTAAATAATACCTACACATGTACTTGGGCAGATTTAGAGTCTATCTTAAGGGGAAAAATTGGGGATGCAAGAATGGAATCAGTTTTGGAGGCAATAATCAGAGTGGGGAGACCATACAGTTCCGAGTGGAGGCTGGGATCCTATGCTAGGACCGTGGAGTCAGGAATGCATTTCTTAAAAGGTTTGCATGCATGGTGTCAGGAGAAGGTAGGAGAATCCTCAATTTCCCTCCTAGATGTAGTACAGGGTTCCACGGATACTGTGGAACACTTCTGGGCGGAACTTGAAGCTGAGACATGCAGATTTAGGTTATGAAGACATGGGACATGTTGACTCTAGCTAATGACGATGAAGTATGCGACTAATTAATAGAGTAATAAAGATAGAACTGCTAGTGACTATAATTGGGGTTCACCAAATGGAATATCTGGTGACTAGGGAAATTCTTCTGTAAGATAACCAATGGTCAAGCTGACATGACCTATGAAGTGCATCAAATGATGTTAGGGTCAGCGGAACGAACCAAATATATGATGTGGAGAGGTGCGTTCGCAGCCCGGGGTCCACCGTGCAGGCGGAGCCTGCTGCTAGTAAAATGGCGCAAGAAGCGAACTATGGTATCCCACAGAGTCACCAAAATAAACGCCGTAACGCGCTGTGGCAATATGTGCGAACTCTGTTAATCCACAGAGCCGCTAGGAGTGCCGCAGCGCTATATGGCGATGTGTGCGAACTCACTAAACACAACTGAGTCGCAAAATAAACACGCTAGGGCGCTGTCTAGCGTTGAAAGCAAACCCTGTTATGTCACAGAGCCGCTGAGACAAATTTCTGTGTCCTGTCAGGCACCCAGGTACACAGTTAATTGCTAAGCGAACATAGAACGTGATCATGCGCTAATGACCTCGCGGGAGTCACCCGCAATCTATGGCGTCTGAACGCCAGGCCCTGAATATGGCAATCAAACTCCTCACCGGTTATGCCGGTAATCTAGGGCATCTAGGACACCGACCCTGACCAGCTAGCATACCAAACTCCTCACCGATTAAGTCGGTATTCTAGGGGCTTATTTCAGCCGGGCCCTAACCACAGACACGCATGACCACACTGGCGCTAAGCATATAATGGTTGACACTAGCGCATGGCGGCCCAGCCATGCCACCCTTTTATAGTAACAGCTACAGGACCTGCCAGAAACAAGGACCAATGAAACTGTTCCAGAACACCAGTAGTCACAGGACCTTCTTGGCGGACCAATAGGAGCTGCTGCAGTACCTGAGCATGTGACCAATGAGAGATCTCACCCTGGGCATGCTCAGAAGGGGAAAACAAGGACTTTGTCCTAAAGACGTCTGCTCGCCGCTAAACAATACTCGCCATAATAGCAGAGCCTGGAGATGCAGCAGTAATCCTCTGCACACTGTTAGACTGGGCGAGATGCTGGGACCGACGTCTAAGCTGAGCAGAGTCCACTGCGGCCGGAGATGAATGGGAGACCGCAGCCGGGATGGTTCGAGATTCCCTTTGTGCAGAATCGGGAACTCGACCTCTAACACATGATGCATTTACTGTAATAAATTATTTACTAATATGTTCTGGAAAACACCATGACCTAATGCATGTATATGCATGTATACGCCCAGTCCAGCTGTGAATATAAGCTGGCTGGGATTGAATAAAGATTAGATGACTTTGGAACCAGAGACTTGTCTCCTGTGTCCATCTTGTCTCACCTTCCTGCATCGATCGAAGATGATTGGGCAATCATCTGATATTCTAGAGGGTCTTCTTGAGCCCAGACCTAACAACATCATAAAAGAGAACAATCACTGGAGAAGGACATGATGGTGAAAGAACAAGGCAAAGAGGAAGAATACATGGCTTCATGCTATCAAGACAACGGGAGAGAAGACCACAGTAGACTAATCTAGGCTTACACAAGACTGATCTTCCTACTGATTGCTCATCCATGAAGTTGCCAGGGCTCGTAAAAAAAAAATCAGCCTGTAAAATACTTTATGGAACTTATAAGTTCCTATTGAACACTGAATGTGGAAGTTTAGATTGAAAAATATGAAACCTTATGGAAATTAACAGTTTATGATTGGTATATATACAGTTGTGCTCAAAGTTTACATACCCCGGCAGAATGTTTGCTTTCTTGATCTTTTTTCAGAGAATATGAATGATAACACCAAAACTTTTTCTCCACTCATGGTTAGTGATTGGGTGAAGCCATTTATTGTCAAACTACTGTTTTTTCTTTTTAAATCATAATGACAACCCAAACCATCCAAATGACCCTGAGATCAAAAGTTCACATACCCTGGTGATTTTGGCATGATAGCATGCACAGAAGTTGACACAAATGGGTTTGAGTGGCTACTAAAGGTAACATAATCACCTGTAACCTGTTTGCTTGTAATCAGTGTGTGTGCATAAAAGCTGAGTGAGTTTCTGAGATCCAGAGAGACTCTTGCATCTTTCATCCAGCCACTGACATTTCTGGATTTTGAGTCATGGGGAAAGTAAAAGAATTGTCAATGGATCTACGGGAAAACGTATTTGAACTGTATAAAACAAGAAAGTGATACAAAAAGATATCCAAGGATTTGTGATTAACAAATGGAAAATCAAGGGCTCTGTAAAAACAAAACCACGGTCAGGTAGACCAACAAAGATTTCATCCACAACTACCAGGAAAATTGTTCAGGATGCAAATAAAAACCCACAAATAACATCAGCTGAAATACTGGACTCTCTGAAAACTAGTGGTGTGGCTGTTTCAAGATGCACAATAAGGAGGCACTTGAAGAAAAATGGGCTGCATGGTCAAGTGCGAAAAGAAAGCCATTACTGTGCAAATGCCACAAAGCATCTTGCCTACAATACGCAAAACTGCACAGAGATAAGCCTCAAAACTTCTGGAACAAGGTAATTTGGAGTGACGAGACCAAAATTGAACTTTTTGGCCACAACCCATAAACATTACATTTGTAGAGAGGTCATCAAGGTCTATGATGAAAGGAGCACCATTCCTACTGTAAAGCAAAGAGGTGGATCGCTAATTTTTTGGGGATGTGTGAGCTACAAAGGCACAGGAAATTTGGTCAAAGTTTAAGAAAAGATGAATGCAGCACGTTATCAGCAAATACTTCAGGCAAATTTGCAATCATCAAAATGGAAGCTGCGCATGGGACGTACTTGGACATACGATACGATATACTTTATTGATCCCGAGGGAAATAATAGTATAACAGCAGCGTTACAACAGCATTACAAACAAAACGAACATTACAGCATTACTACTTTACAAACAGCATTACATAGAGTAATTACTAGACACAGATCTTGCACTTGACTAATCACAATACGTAACGAACAAAGGTACACAAATCTCTGATCATTTCCATTAGTGCGCCAGCCCTAGGTCGTAGTCATCTTTCACCCTTAGTGAATTGTTATATATCCCCATAGCGGTAGGCACAAACGATTTCCTGAATTTCTCCTTCTTGCACCTTAGTAGGATTAGACGGCTGCTGAATGTGATCTTCTGATTCAAGAACAGCTTGTATACTGGGTGTGTATTATTGTTCATTATAGCCCTGCACTTCTTTTGAATCCTATCCTCCACTACCTCCTCAAAAGAGTCAAGATGGAGGCCAACAGCTGCACTTGCCTTCTTGATCAGTTTGTTGAGTTTATTTGAGTCAGCTGCTCGCACACTACTGCCCCAGCAAATGATAGCAAAAAAGATGGCTCTTGCTACAACGGACTGGTAAAACATTTCCAGCATTTTGCTGCACACATTGAACAACCTGAGCTTCTACAGAAAGTACAGTCTGCTCATTCCCTTCTTGTGACCATCTCTGTATGACACCTCCAATCAAGTTTGCTGTTAAGGTGAACCCCCAAATATTTGTAGCTCTCAACCATCTCCACCTCCTTGCCAGCAATAGTGATCGGTAAGTAATTATCCATTTTCCTTCTATAACTCGCCACCATCTCCTTGGTTTTCTTTACATTCAGTTCTAGATATTCCAACATGACAACGATCCAAAACACAAGCCAAGTCGACCTTGTCATTGGCTACAGCAAAATAAAGTGAAGGTTCAGGACTGGCCATCTCAGTCTCCTGACCTCAAAATCATTGAGCCACTCTGGGGAGATGTCAAGTGCGCAGTTCATGCTAGACAGCCCAGGAATTTACAGGAACTGGAGGCTTTTTACCAAGAAGAGTGGGCAGCTTTACCATCTGAGAAAATAAAGAACCTCATCCACAACTACCACAAAAGACTTCAAGCTGTCATTGATGTTAGAGGGGGCAATACACGGTATTAAGAAAAGGGGTATGTAAACTTTTGATCAAGGTCATTTGGATGTTTTGGGTTGTCATTATGATTTAAAAAAAGAAAACACAGTAGTTTGACAATAAATGGCTTTACCCAACCACTAACCATGCGTGGAGAAAAAGTTTTGGTGTTATCATTCATATTCTCTGAAAAAAGGCCAAGAAAGCAAAAATTCTGCCAGGGTTATGTAAACTTTTGAGCACAACTGTATATATATATTCCAGATAGCAACCAATCTGCTATTTTGGCTATTGACATTTTTCTTCTAGGGTACTTATAGCCACATATAAAATATAAATGTATAAAGAAATGTTATACAATGAAGCGTAAAATCTAAATATATAAAGAAGTTATATGAAACGTAATTGTTTGATTTTATTTTCTTATATGTTCATAGAATATAAGTAAATAAATGCAAAAAATGTATACTGCTGCATGATTACTATATTTACTGAGCAATAAACTACATTCTCAGCAATAACTCACCTAAGGTTGTCAAAACATTTCCTAGACTCAGTTGTGCCATACTATATAGGCTTAGATCTAATAATATACAATACCAAAACTGCTCGTATTGTATTTGACCATTACATTAATATTTCCCGAGAGAATACAACTATAATTAGCATACATTAACTGGGACAGCCACCATACACAAAATTATTCACAATGAACTTCGTATCAAAAGGCAAGCTGTTTTACAATTACATGCAGTAACTATGCCATGCTCTTTTTATGTAATCTGTTGGCAGACTATCAGTACCAAAATGCTTAGTTATTTCTTACATAATTGCAAGAACAAAAAAAAAAAACACAATCTAAAGAATTAAATTTCCAGGAGTTGAAATATCTCTGGATTTTCAAGATGTAGCTTTCAACATTGAAGTTTGGTATTTAAGGTTTTCCTTTCCAAAACATAGACTAAAAAATAGAATCTCAATATATTCTTAATAAATAAGTCACACACCTAACTTTGAATGCTATAATAATAGAAATAAAAAAGATCTTCATTACTATATTTCATTATGTCCTTGAATTTACTCAAGGTCTACTAATTATTTGATATTGTACTACCTTTCTACTGTATTTTAAAGAACCCGAGTTATTAGTGGCAATATCATTTTGATGTTTATTTGAAAAGAGATAATTACAGTGGAGATGCTGCTCCTTTGAACATAAGATCCCTCTATAAACAGGTTATTTCCATCTTTTTTCTAAAATTGCAAAGTGCCTGTAAAAACAAGCAACTTAGCTATTTTCTTTTAACTAAAAATACTCTCCATTCTCATAATTAGATTGATTTTTAATTTTATTGTTTACTGCTCATTGCCTAGGTAACCGGCCACCACTGCAGCCTGTCAGCAGTGTTTGAACATGTGCAGTGCTTGCAATTTATTTACAACAGAGCTTGTAAGCACTATTATTATGACCTGACCAGCTTTATTTTAGCTTCTCTTCCAGGTTCAGTGCTATCACGCTCCTTCAATACCATAAATAAAACATTGGAGAGAACACAGTTTGGGCCTGCAATGCAATGATACCATGCTCCTACATGAGAATATGGGACTACCCTTTTAGTTGAAAACTAGAACGCTTTCCATCATAGCTCTTAGGACTAGATTGCATGATAAATGTTGGAGCCTTATAAGCACAAATGTCTTTTCTGGCAAAAGTTCACAAAAGTCTGACATTAGGGATGCAACATTCAAAATTATTAGTGTTCGGGCTTTGAACCAGAATCTGTGAAAAGGGCAATTGACCGTTACCTAATATATCATAACAGCTATAACAGATTGATTTTTAAATTAATCTCAAGAATTCATATGGACTCTTTAACCTACAGTGGGGGAAATAAGTATTTGATCCTTTGCTGATTTTGTAAGTTTGCCCGCTGACAAAGACATGAACAGTCTATAATTTTAAGGGTTGGTTAATTTTAATATTGAGAGGTAGAACATTAAAAATAAAATCCAGAAAATTACATTGCATAAATTATATAAATTTATTAGCATTTTGCAGTGAGAAATAATACTTGGTGGCAAAAACCCTTATTGGCAAGTACAGCAGTCAGACGTTTTTTGTAGTTGATGATGAGGTTTGCGCACATGTCAGGAAGAATATTGGTTCACTCCTCTTTGCAGATCATCTCTAAAAGCGATCGGTCATGTGACTACATGTTTGTGTACTTAAGCAACATTCCAACTAAATGTGTCTGGCCTTGATCAACACACTTGTATTGAGCTAGGCCATGCACGTCTAGTCCGCAGGTAACCTCATGTTTGCAAATTGCATACTTGCAGTCATGCGCCTTATACTACATTTGCTGGCAAGAGAGAATCCTGACAGCCCGCAGTGTGTTTGCTGTAAGGATTCCCAAGTCTGCCGTCACATAGAGTCACTGTAGACTTGTAGCCCAATGCCGGACAACCCCTTTGATAAGCGGCAAGCAGGAGAACCAAATTCATTAGGAAGCGCATGCCACTTGATGAGTTTGGTACATCTTATGAGTGGAGTGTGCCTTGCCAGAAATGTTACACCAGTGTAAGATTGGAATAACATTTCTGTAGTAAGAAATATAGCACTTTACATGAATTTGATGGGTGGGCGTATCCCCACCGTTCTAAGAAATTTGTTATTCCATGTCAATATTTTATGATGTATTATACTAATGAAAGAACTTTAAGTAAAACTATTATTAACTCAAGATATTTTCTTCATTTTGTATGCAGTTATGGAAGGAACATATTCACACATTTCTAAATTAAACTTTTAATTATGAAACTATTATATAAATAAAAATTAGGTGGCAGCTTATGTACATATTAGTTTTAAAATGCATTTCTAGACAGCAGCATTAAAATACAGTGCATTTGAATAAGAAGAGGTATTCTCAGTGTGTAAATTAGTAATTAAAATGGATTTATGCAAAAATAAAATCTGAAATAAAAATAACATATCACATTTTAACTAAAGGAATATACATGGCTTAGAGGTGTTTAAAAATACATTAGTTAGATGAAGCACAATTTTCTGGTAGTCATGAAGTGGATATATCCTAGTTAAATTGAAATAGGTAATTGGTAGAGATACATGTTGGGAGGGATCTGTAAACTGTCCCTGCATTCATACAGTTGCCTGAGAATTGTATTGACTTCTTCTGCCCAAGCAGTGCTTGGGATAGTTAATAGGGTAAGGGAGATTAAGTAAAAATAGAATTGTACCTGTAATCTTCAGGGGCTCCTATAAGAAATGAGGCCAACAAAGTTTTCCAATATGTTTAAAAAACTACTGGTCTTTAGAAATGTGCATACATATTAGTCCATAGAAACCTTCACAAGAGGTCACACTCCAAAATAAGTCATCAACACAATACCTTTTAAAAATAGCAAAAAAGGCACAAGAGTGTATATATAGAAATAATTTTATTGAAACACATACAAAACACTTAATAAAAGGGATGCCTCATATCCAGGAATGACACAGCAAGTTCACCCCACCCATAACCATCAAAACACATCTGAGTGTGAACCTTGCATAGAATTAATTAACCCCAAATGGGAAAATCAATATATAAATATATTTTACAATTTCCAATAAATATTTATTCAATCATGTACTAAATTGTAGCTAATATTCAATTTTACCACCCACAAATGGCTACTGCAAGGATATTGAATGACAGCAAAAAAATGTGTTCACAAGTCACAGACAAAAATTAGTTAATAAAGTGCTCTTAGTGCCTAAAGGGTTAAACCTAAAGGAGACAACATATAGGCTATTGCAAGTATAATCCTATATTAGTAAGGAAAATGCCTACTGTCCCCAAAGTCATAACTCAAACCACCATTATTTTCACTTTCATAAACGGTTAAATACTTAATATTAAAGTGCCAAAAAGCTACTACTGAAATGAAAATAAAAGTGAAAATATACTATTTAGAACACAACAGCGGTCATGATCTTTACCTAACTGGCTGGGTGAAGGAACGCTGTGTCACTAACCCCAACGCACATTTCGAATGCTCTTCTTCCGGGGGCGCAATGTCACACGATCCCTGTGACCAATCAGCGCTGGCTTCACTCTCCCCTCCACCGGACAACAGGCATCTGAGGAAGTGAGAGATGCGACTGCCCCCTCACTTCCTTCAGATGTTAATTACATCTATAGGAGAGGAGAGTGAAGCCAGTGCTGATTGGCTGCAGGGATCATGTTCAAGTGCTGACACTGCTGGAACAGCACGGGAAGCGAGTACAGGTGTTTTTTTTTGGGGGGGGAGGGATATAGTGATTGAGATGGGTTGTCCAAGTAGTGAACAACCCTTTTAAACATCAGCTACAAAACCTGTATGATATAACAATTCATTAATTCCTAGTACTGCATTCTCGCCATAGAAGTCAATAGCTTTGGAGTTGCTCAAATGAGGAAATTCAGCCGACCCCTAATTTGTTAATATTGATCATATATCAGCAGAGAAATAAAAGATGCAACCAGTTAGTGACATATGATCACAACGTTCATTGCAAGTACATTGTGTGACATAATCAGCCGCAGTCTGCTAACTGCACAGCCATTATTATTGAAATGATTCCAATTTGCAGAGGCCATTTCTTACTACCAATTATGTGACATGCCTACAGCATACACATTTACCAAGTTACGATTGTGATATCTGGAGCTCCGAATACATTGTGAATGGGAGAATATTAAAATGCAGGAAACGAGGAAGTGTCTCATTTCCATCATTATTGGTCTGCTCTTTATGAAAGGGTCAGTAGAAGCCATGTATAAATACATCAGGAGATCTCATCCACATACGAGGGAGAATTGGTGTATCTGTGCTCTTACTAAGGAGACTACATAAGTTTATTGCAAATCTTTATGATCTATTCTGCTAAGATATGTATGAGCAGGGGGTTGGACCAGATGACCCAGGAGGTCCCTTCCAACTCTACCATTCTATAATTCTATGAGGCACACTTCAAGAATGCTAATGAGGAATATTCATATGTTTACACTTATTACTGATGTACGTTTAAGTAGTTACATTATATTATATTCTATTGTTTATGAAAGTTTTCCCAGTTCTGACTTTAAACGTGAAATGATACAAACATTTACACTTTTCTTCTTCCTACATTTTACATTCTCATTCCCTAGCATCAGCTCGATGCAAACATTATGGATGAACTGGCTTCTCATTTCATTACCCATGTGTTATATTTTGGTGCACAGTGTATCCTATCTTGCTTTGAAATTTCTACCCTCCTTTTCTAATTGCCTTATAATTGCATAAACAAGTATTAAATATTCCTGTCATTTCGATGAATTTTATTACATTAAATCTTTGCCCTTCCTTGTGTTTTATTTCTTAGTTCTTAATCATTTTGTTTCCCCAGTCTGTGTCTCCAACTCTGTGCTGTTATGCTTCATTCAATTACTATTCATTTAGGAGTTAGAAATAATTCTCATATCAATGAAAGAGAAAATTACTGACAATTAAAATGTCGGGCACTGAACAGAATTTGACTAATGAAACTAAATAAATAAAGGATACACTTGTTTCTAATGCCTGCTGTTAAATGAATGGCTGTTGTTCTGTGCCTAGAAGAGGTGACTTTATCAGACAACATGATAAATTATGACCCATCTTTCCTAAATTATATGTTCACATTCTAAGTGTTTCTTCTCAAGATGACTATGGGTTACCCAAAGGGTGTTATATTCTACATAACCTAATGATAAAATTTTCCAGGATTAAATGTTGATCAGCAACTTCTTTTAAGCTAGTTCACTATCACCTGGGGCATTGCAGCATCTATGACATAGAGCAT
The DNA here is from genome assembly GCA_009801035.1 of Oophaga pumilio. Taxonomy (NCBI): domain Eukaryota; kingdom Metazoa; phylum Chordata; class Amphibia; order Anura; family Dendrobatidae; genus Oophaga; species Oophaga pumilio. Next base: position 61,252 of record VIAB01003340.1, read on the forward strand.
ACATGTCAAACTCAGGCCCGCGGGTCAAAGCTGGCCCACAGTGTAATTATATTTGGCATGCAGGAAAATATCAAATGTCTACAAGAGCTGGCCCACCTATAAACAGCACGTGCTAACACTAGAAATCCCTAGACTTCAGTCCTGTACACTCCCTGGTTACTACAAGGCTGTTTACAACACTCCCCGCAGTAACGTGCTCCACATCTATGACGCACTTCCTGACCGGCATTCACTAGTGCCAGAAGTTCCCTTCTCTTCTCCCTACATCAGCACACACTCTCATTGTGCTTTCCCAAACATCTCAGTGTGCTTAGTGCCTACTACCCTCTATCTACTCCACAAGCTGGGCACATGTATGCTATTGAGCCGATGCGCTCATACCATGATTTAATAGTTTTAAATAGCCATATATGGAGATGAATGACTTAGGAAGGGTATGTTGTCTAGTGCAAAAATGTCGAAAGGAGAAAAGCTCCACTATAAATGCACCCTCTCTAGCAGGTCAATAAAATGTAGCTTTTACTGTACAGGGTGAGCCATTTATATGGATACACCTAAATAAAATGGGAATGGTTGGTGATATCAACTTCTTGTTTGTGGCACATTAGTATATGGGAGGAGGAAAACTTTTCAAGATGGATGGTGACCATGGCGGCCATTTTGGATCCAACTTTATTTTTTCCAATGGGAAGAGGGTCATGTGACACATCAAACTTATTGAGAATTTCACAAGAAAAACAAAGGCGTACTTGGCTTTAACGTAACTTTATTCTTTCATGAGTTAATTACAAGTTTATGACCACTTATAAAATGTGTTCAAAGTGCTGCCCATTGTGTTGGATTGTTAATGCAACCCTCTTCTCCCACTCTTGACACACTGATAGCAACACCGCAGAGGAAATGCTAGCACAGGCTTCCAGTAACCGTTGTTTCAGATGCTGCACATCTCGTATCTGAAGGCAATTGTCTATGCTGTGAAAATACGAGATGTGCAGCATCTGAAACAACGGATACTGGAAGTCTGTGCTAGCATTTGCTCTGCAGTGTTGCTTTCAGTGTGTCAAGAGTGGGAGAAGAGGGTTGCATTGACAATCCAACACAATGGGCAGCATTTTGAACACATTTTATAAGTGGTCATAAACTTGTAAATAACTCATGAAAGAATAAAGTTACGTTAAAACCAAGCACACCTTTGTTTTTCTTGTGACATTCTCAATAAGTTTGATGTGTCACATGACCCTCTTCCCATTGGAAAAAATAAAGTTAGATCCAAAATGACCGACTTCAAAATAGCGGCCATGGTCACCACCCATCTTGAAAAGTTTTCACCCTCCCATATACTAATGTGCCACAAACAAGAAGTTGATATCACCATCCATTCCCATTTTATTTAGGTGTAGCCATATAAATGGCCCACCCTAAATATTAAAATAGTTATTTTATGGGGTAGTATATTACGGTAAAATGACAATCTTAATTTGCCATAAGTAGATTAGATTATACACATGTGTTGAATAATATAATCTATTTATGAAAAATTAGGATTGTCATTTTAATTCATTACCCCATAAAATAACTATATTGATGTACTGTAGTACAATAAAAGCTAAAGTTCATCGTTATACTTTAGGAAAGGAAAACGTCCTCAATTGTAGACTTTTTATTAATAAATATCAAGGTTGGCCCATGACTTTGTCGAAGTTCTTAATTTTGGCCCACTGTGAATTTGAGTTTGACATCCCCGAGTCATAGAGTCAAGCACAGATATCTGGTTAACAGCGTTATTATACCTGTTTTGTAGAATTTTTTTGTAATTTTGATTATTGCTGGCTCAGAGTAGTCATGAACTGCTCCTGATGGAAATTGTCCGGTTTCCGCTAACGTAACATCAACAGACAAGCGTCTTTGATTACACCTTGCAGTGTTGACAGGGGTCTCTACCAATGTCATGCTGATTGACAACCATCTCCCCTGCATAAATACGCAGCATCAAACCCACTGCAGTTTCTGATCGTGGGCATGTACCCTAAGTCTGCATCAGAAAAGCTCAGGAATTTGCAATTTGGACTCTATTTCAATTCTGAGACAGGTAGTAGCTGTCAGACAGTTACTAAATGTTTTCCATATTTACTCTCACAAGACTCCTGTTTGTGTCAAAACGGCACCAGAACAGTTCAGCCCCAATATGAATCTGACAGTCAATCACAATGAAATAAATCAACCTGTCATTTTTCTTAGAGTGTTGCAACTACCTTGAGTGAAATTATGATTGTAAAGATTCTCTAAAACACAATTTAAATAAATATTAACTGGTCTGTAAGGTAGTCAAGAACCATTACCTTCACTTACAGTCTATAAAGGTATTACATTGTCAGGAACCAGCACTCCTCTGCCTCTATTCGTCAGGACAGTTACGCAATTGACTGATAATTGATGGACGAGGCCATGGCTGCTTTTGCTACTAGGCAGGTTATTGTGTGCTTCCCAGTAAAGGTATATTATATATAGTATATATACACCCGATTCCAATGCTTATAATACATGTATATACTTCGGTAAGATCACCATTAAGCTCCACAATAACCCAAGAAAAACTAGCTGTCACCTCACCACCATTCGCTTGTACAGGCTGATTGGACAACGGTGACTGGTAATGTATGAGCTGACGAGGATTAAGGGATGCGGTTTATAGAGCAAGAAGAATTAAGCTATTACATTTTATATATTTAATCCAAAAAGAAGGCAGTGTTTACAAAAAATATACAAAAGATATTACTAAAGGGGACAACACAATACAGTATATACAATTACATTAAATAAAAAGGGAAACAAAAGAAAAGTATTAAACCTAGCAGAAATGGCGCAAATCTTTTATGAAGGGAAGCAGTTTGATTAGGAAAATGGAACAATCCTACAGCAAGCTGTATCATTGAGCATTGACCAATGATTATAATTCAAAATTAGTTTTTATTAGATAAAAGTCATGCCCACATACTACAGTGGCATGTAAATGTTGTGGCACCCCTTGTCAAAATTACTGTTTTATGTGAACAGTTAAGCAAGCTGAAGATGAAATGATCTCTAAAAGGGCTAAAGATGATACATTTCCTTTGTATTTTAGGCACAATATAAATATATATATATATTGGCATTTTTTAAATTTTAAAAATTACAAAAAGTAAAATGGGCTGATACAAAAGTTTGGGCACTCTTGGAGATTTGTGTGCTCAGATAACTTTGACCAAGGTTTTAGTCCTTAACTAACTCCAGATAAACTTGTGTCCTATTTCCCTAAAATCTAGATCTATAACTATTTAAGTAATATGTGCCTCAGAATATCAAATTACTACAAGCATACTTTTAACCTTTGATGATTTGTACATGATGCATACGCAGCTAATTTTGCTAACCTGTTAACGGGCTTTAAAGTCAGTGAAGCTTAATAACTGGAGCTCTCCTTTAATGAAGCAAGATCCTTATATTTTAACACTCATTCAGAAAACCAATTAACTCTAGCTCTATTGAACAACTTGAACAGGAAATAAATCAAGTGTTAAAATATTGGTGAAGAGCCAGGCTTTCTATAATTAGGTTACTGATGTAGCGAAAGCTGCCTTCAACATGCTCTTGTAGAGTGACAGCTTCGACTGTCTAAAGCAATTAGAATTTATTTCCTCGCACTCGCTGGTGAAAGCTGAACAGTGAAAACACAATACAATTACCTTACAATTTTTCTGGCCTTTTACTGTGACATATTTCAGATACGTTCGAAATTTTGGCTCTTAAACGCCACACTACATTGCACAAGCAGTATCAGTGGCTAAAATAAGAAGATACTAAAGCTGCATCTGGTGTAAAAAGATTCAGTGAATTGTGCAGACAGGGAAGGTTTGATATATACAGTAGTGTAGTACAGCACTCTAGAGACAATTAGGAAACTAGTAACAATACAAGTAATCTCATGTACTGTAACATATAGTGTTACCATGATACCAAAATATGGGTCATGAAATAAATTACCTTGAGTTATTTTCTATCATTGCAAATAATTTTTCTTAAAAGTGTGCTTCAAGATTGAATTTAATCTTGCTGAAAGACACCAAGTACAATGTAACGAGTGAATCCAAAGCCTCATTTACTGAAGAACAAATCTAAATCTGTGTCTACTGGTTTGTCACAGCAGTTGGAAAAATATTACTTTTTAGGATTTATGTATGAATAAAGATAATTACTTACAAAAAGAAATTGTATGCAGTTATTGAACAACTACCATGGATATTTTCCGTTTTTCATTTTCGTTTGTTAACCCCTTAGTGACAGAGCCATTTTGCAGCTTAATG